>JAKCPI010009426.1:0-12661 GCA_023213315.1 Euborellia annulipes | reverse complement strand
TTAGGTAAAAGCATTGTTGCTGTGCCTGCGGACTGAGGATGGAGGGAAGTAGCCGACCGAAAACGTCTCCTTTCAGCTTGCATCTGTGTTGCTCAAGCCTTCTTCATTCCATAATTAATTCAAGCTAGCCCTCGGGGCTTGGTTTAAGATCCAGACTAGGAGATCAAGCCCCGAGGGCTAGCTTGAATTAATTATGGAATGAAGAGAGCAAGTACTGGTGCAGCAAATAAAGAGAGCCTTTTGATGCCAAATGCCGAAAAGGAGACGTTTCGACAAAATTTTATTCCTCCATCCTCAGTCCTTGTGCCGCAACAACAATGACAACTTTTTACCTAATTTAGTTTATAAGCCTACATTTGGATACCAAAAAGATACTTAAAAGCTAATTGATTTTTAACAAAAATCTCATTAACAAGGAAAATTAAAAAAGTTAATAACCTTGTTAATTATAATTAGATCATATACTAGCGTAGAACGTCCAGACACCAAGCCTATGCACTCAATTTTTTTCAATTATTTTATAATTTTGACAATCTCTCTAAAAAAATTCATGTGAGTAAAGAACATATGAAAAATTGTAAAAAAGAATAAATTTATTGTCTAAATTTCACAGATATGCACTGAGGATGGCCCCCGTATAGGAGCCGAAATATTTGCAACTAAATTGAACTGGTGAGAGAGAAAAAAGGAAGCTCAGTTTTTCGTCCTAATATATCGATGATTTAATATCGGTCGGATAAATTTCCTAGTTGACTAGAAGTGAAGCGATTTGGTTCCAATTAATTTGGAAAAATAGGAACAGAATCTAAATGGTCTGAAATGCAGAAAACGACCTAAAAATAAAAATATTACTTCGAACTGGGTGAATAAGTAAATTGGGACCTCCGAAATGAGCTCAAAGAGCACACAAACATCAACCATCTTTCGAGGCAAATGAAATCTGAAGAAATTTGAAAACCAACAAGACCGTGGAGCCCGAAAACAAGACACCACCACCATCCCGAAACTAGGAAAATGGCTCCAAAAGAAGAGCAGAAACCTCGATTTCTATAACACTGGGGTCCCCTTCAAATACGAATAGGCCTATTTGCCAGGCGACAGGTGGGTGTGAGTGGTTTATCAAAATTTTCAAGAGTACATTCCAGTGCATAATTCGTGATCTGTATTCCATTTAATACTTAAATATTCGGCCTGTTATGATTTGGCACTTCCTAGTCGAGAAATGTGAAGCATGTAATGAGGACCTGTACTTAGCGTTTTTCATTTATAAATAATTCCAAGTCCAAATTAAAATCTCTCTTTTACCTAGGAAAGAAGGCGGGCATTTCTTCATATCTACAGCAGCCAACCTATTTCTTCTAAGGACTTCTACAAATATTTTTTTTTTTTAAATCTATTGGGACTATGTGGTCGCACAGCACACAACTTACTCTTACCAAGGGCGGATACAATGGGGGGGAAAGAGGGGGTAGTTACCCCCCTGAGATTTGAAAAAAAATACTTTTTTTTCGAAAAAAAAAAAAAAATGTATGTTTAATGAAAAATTTTAAAAAAATTAATACTTAAAAATTTGATTTATATTTATATTCTGGCAAACAAGTACAGCCTTTAAATTACCGAAATTAAGAAAAAAATGTGTACTGTGCGACCAGTCACACCAGATTACCCCCCCCCCCCCGAGAAACACCAATGGATCCGTCACTGACTCTTACCCTTCGGCAAGAGAAAGTTGTGTACTATGCTTCACACAACAGATTTTTTGTGTCTAAATGTATTTAGTTTCCGACAGTAGGGTACAATTGAATTCAAGATGTAAAATTTATAAGTATGGCACAATATTTATATTTTGTTACCATGGCAACCATTTCTCCTATCTTTTCTATGAAGTACAAGAGTAAAGTGGTCTTCAGAAAGATTTCAATGGTAAAATGAGAATATACATTTTAAAGAGCAATCTAAAAAATAGTTGATTTATGAGTTTAAAAAAAATCGTGGGAGCAAATTTTTAAAAAATCAAAAAAAACTGAAAAAGTACATCAGTAAAGGACTAGGCCTAGTACTGTTTGTTCAATTCTTGTTCTTCTGTGTCACGTCCTAATGGGGTGCCTAACTTAAATATAAAATTTCAACCTCATAGCTCTTCTTCGTTCTTGAGATATTTTGTTCACAGACACACACACACACCCCCCCCCCACACACACACACACACACAAAGACAGCAGAAACAGACCATGTAGCGAAAACCACTTTTTTGGATTCAGGAGACCTCAAAACGTGTATATTAGGGTGTCCCTTATTTTTCAAAGTATTTATTTTGGAACGCATAGGGCCTAGTTTTTTTCATTTGCCCCTAAAATACTCACAAATAAAATTTTAGCATATTTGGGGCACTGCAACCCGTGCCGACTAGCTCCGAAACATGGGCATACAAGCTGTGCGGATAGAGTTGCGCGCCCTCGCTCTATTTGTCAGTTGTACTCTGTTTGTTTGGTAATTCAGCAATTTTTACTTTCTCTTACCTATGTATATATGTAATATATATATAGAGAGAAAGTATTGGATTCATGTCAAAAATTCGATGTCGAGATTTTGATGGATCTTCACGTTTTGAGGTCCCCTGAATCCAAAAAAGTGGTTTTCGCGACATGGTCTGTCTGTGGGTGGGTGGGTGGGTGTGTGTTCAATTTTAAGCATGAAGGAATTGAGCTACGAGGTTGAAATTCTATATTTAAGTTAAACACCCCCCGGGACCGGAAAAATAAGCTTTTAATCAAAATCGGCCAAAGAATACTAGTACTTTACTGATGTACTTTTTCAGTTTTTTTCGATTTTCTCAAAATTTGCTCCAACGATTTTTTTTTAAAATTCAAAAATCAATTATTTTTTAGATGCTCTTTAAAATGTATATTCTCATTTTGCGATTGAAATCTTCTGAAGACCACTTTACTCTTGTATTTCATAGGGAAGATAGGAGAATGGTTGCCATGGTAACAAAATATAAATATTTTCCCATACTTATAAATTTTACATCTGAATTCAAATGTTCCGTACTGTCGGGAACTAAATATATGTCGACACAAAAAATCTGGTGTGACAAGCACAGTACACAACTTTCGATTACCGAAGGTAAGAGAAAGTTGTGTGCTGTGCGCCAGTCACACCAGGATTTTTACTTTCTCGTTACCCTATATATGAATATATAGGAGAGAAAGTATTGCGATCATGTCAAAAATTCGATGTCGAGATTTTGATGGATATACATGTTTTGAGGTCCCCTGAGTCCAAAAAAGTGGGTCCCGCAAATTGGTCTGTGTGTGTGTGTGTATGTATGTATGTGTGTCTGTATGTGTGGAACCATTTTTTAGCATGAAGGAGTTGAGCTACCGGGTTGAAATTTTATATTTAACTTAAGTACCTTTGAAGAATCTCAAAATAAGCTTTTGAACAAAATCGGCCAAAAAGTACTAGTACTTTACTGATGTACTTTTTCAGTTTTTTTCGATTTTCTCAAAATTCCCTCCAAGGATTTTTTTTAAAATTCAAAAATCAATTATTTTTTAGATGCTCTTTAAAATGTATATTCTCATTTTGCCGTTGAAATCTTCTGAAGACCACTTTACTCTTGTTCTTCATAGGAAAGATAGAAATGGTTGCCATGGTAACGGAATTTAAATCTTTTTCTTTTTATTAGATTAAAAATCAATTATTATTTAAATTCCCATTTTTTTTTAATTTATTTGTGTCTTTAATTGTTTCAAAGAAAACATATATGTCTCTCTCTCACTTGCAAACATTATCGCCTGTCTCTACTCTTTTTAAATTCCCTTTCCACCTTATCTTCGCATAGAAACAATGTTAATTTCCTATAGGGATTTGTATGTTAATTTCGATTCAAAAGGGGGTCCCCTTTGGAACTTTTTACGCATTTAAAATTTTTTTTTTCCAATTCTTATGAAATTTTGTATTTATTTACGATTCTATATTGTGTATAAAATGTCCAAATATGAGATTAAAATTTTGAAAAATAACCATAGTTTATTTCAAGCAGTCAACATTTAAAATGCAAGTTTGAAACTAAGGTGCTATGGGAAACTAAATATATCTCGACACAAAAAATCTGGTGTGACCAGCACAGTGCGCAACTTTCTCTTACCGAAGGGTAAGAGAAAGTTGTGTGCTGTGCGCCAGTCACACCAGATTTTTATTAAGCATAAGGTAATATTTCCAAATGTTTCGGAGGCTTATTGGCACTCCTTCTTCAGTGGATTTATAATATAACGAAAAAGAGGGACATTCGTGAGAAGAGAGTGGTGAGTTAAAAAAGAATGTTTCAAAAATAATTTTTTATATGCCTCATGATGTCTTGCTGTCGTCGCCGAAATATCGCTTTTAATGAAATATAGAAAGAACTAGCGACGGTAGAGTTGCCTTCGGCAAACCAACCTCCGCTAGGCCCTGACGGGCGGCGTCTCGGGATATGACTAATAGGGTGGAGCGAAATTTTTTTTTTTTTTTTCGAATTTCAAAACGGGCTACCCTGGAAAAGTTGTTCCATAATGTGACTATTTACTCCCTATTTTTATTTCTTAATACGAGCATATCTTTAGGTGCCCCAAGAGGCTCAAAGTTAAAAAAAAAAATAATTATGATCTTCCACTATTAAATATAAATATTAGTGCCAAAATACTTAATTAGTGTTGATTTATAATTACGTAATAAATAACTTGGAACCAATAACCGAGTGTTTTATTTTCATATTTTAATTTTCAAATTATTTCAACTAGAGCCTACGGTAGAAACTTTATCCAAAATACAGGTTTAGGATCCGAATTTCAAAAAACCCTGAAAACCTTTTCGAGATATTTATTTAAAGAAACTTTTAGCGAAGAGAGCTAATTGATATCTCATCTCGTTTAAACGTAATTAAAGAAAGTCAAAAATTTAATTAAAAAATGCATTTTTTCTAAAATGGCAATTTTAGGCCCTTAAGGTCCGAATTTCAAAAAACCCCTAAAGGGCTTTTGAGGTTTTATATTTGTTTTTACTTAATTGTCTACCTAATACTTACTTAATTGCGATAATCTAGGTATATATCAAGAGATACTCAAAAACGACTATTTTCAAAAACTTTGCGGGCAGGTCGGCACGGGTTAACGTCAACGTAGGTGAATAAAATTTCATATATAAGTAAGGCTTAGTAGCTTAAAAAAAATTAGAGGGTATGCGTTCCGATATTAAAAAAAATTTTTTTTTGCCAATATAAGGGACACCCTAGTGTATATACATCAAAATCTCGACATCGAATTTTTAACATGATCTAATACATATATAGAGATAAGAGAAAGTAAAAAAATCACTAGAAGAAATAGGATATTTATATTAGATACTCCCTTGATACAAAAAAAAAATAAATAAATAAAATTAGACAAAGAGTACTAGTACTTTAATGATGCACTTTTTCAGTTTTTTTTTTCGATTTTCTCAAAAATTTAGCTCCAACGATTTTGATTAAAATTCAAAAATCAATTATTTTTTAGATGCTCTTTAAAATGTATATTCTCATTTTGATTTCGAAATTGTTTGAAACAAACTTTACTCTTGTACTTCAAAAGAAAGATGGGAGAAAATATAAATATTTTCCCATGTTTATAAAATTTATATTTTGAATTCTAATATATGGGCGGAAACTAAATAGCTATATCTCGACACAAAAAATCTAGTGTGACAAGCACAGAACACAACTTTCAATTACCACAAAGTAAGAGAAATTTGTGTACTGTGTCGATGTATATAAAATTTTAATATTTCTCAATGATCTCTCTCCCCTTGAGAGAGAGAGAGAGAGAGAGAGCTTGGGAGTGAGGAGCCAGTCAGTGAGTGAGACAGACAGACTAGACCTCTTGAATATAGGACAGGGCCTAAGTGTTCTTCTCGATTAATGACGATGGCAAATGATGATTTGCTAGTTCCTTTTCTCTTTTGCTTATTAAATCTTCAGGAAGGCTCCCATCTATAATAAATCTCTCTCTCTCTCTCTCTCTTGTTTAAGGGTGAGTTTATTTTATAAGGATTCATTTATAATCAATTGACGACCTCTCAAGCAATCAAGCTTTGCTTTACAGTGGCTAGATATTATCTAAAGATATTCGGCTCATAAGTCGAGAGAGTCAAATAATCCCAAAATAACCAGAATTTTCCCTTAGGCTCGATCTCTCATTTTTTTTGTCCTTTTCAGCTACTGAGGCCATTAGGTATTATTTATTTTTATTGACAAGTACCGATGGCTACCGGGAGACGTTCAACACGCTGAGGTCACCTATCCGAGGTTGAACAACGTTTGGCATTGCTTAGAAGCAGAAAATGATCTTTCTACAACGTAACAGGCGCATACTTAAAAGAAGACAAATTGAGGTTTAAATGTTCATCTTTTTAATTATTATACTGGCTGTGAGTATTAACTATAGTTCCATGGAAAGGAGTCAGCCAAGGAAAATAAAAAACAAAATTTATTCTGTCGACGTTTCGACCGCCCGTCGCGCTCTTCCTCGGGACAGTATAAGTGTCAAATATTACAGATGGTAGTGACAAGATAGTCGGTTGACATTATTAGACAATCTCAACAAACATTAACAAGGTATTTGTTGAAAGATTTAACAATAATTGTTAGTAGATGGCCGTAAGGATGATCAATTATATTATAAGGACATCGGCCAAAAAATGAATAATTTGGGGATTTCTTTTTTTGTAGATATTTCATTCTAAGGTATAGATTCAATTTTCCACAATCATAATTGATTATGAAAATTGATGACGCAGCTGTTTTGTCATATTGTATGGGAAGAGTTAACGATTTGCAAAACATCTGTTGATTGTACTGAGGATGATTCTATACCATTAGAATCGAAATACAAATAAACGGATAATACGCAAAAGTATTTATTTTTTGGCCGATGTCCTTATAATATAATTGATTGTCTAATAATGTCAACCGAATATCTTGTCACTACCATCTATAACATTTGACACTTATACTGTCCCGAGGAAGAGCGCGACGGGCGCTCGAAACGTCGACAGAATAAATTTGTTTTTTATTTTCCTTGGCTGACTCCTTTCCACGCAACTATAGTTCATCTTTTACATTTCCACCCTGTAAACAAGGCCGGATCCAGAGGCGTTTCTCGGGGGGGGGGGGGGGGGGTGATTGCCCCCTTTACCCCTCCCCTTGTATCTGCCCTTGCCTGTAAAGCGCCAAGTTTGGAAATATTAAAAATAGGCCTAATTTTTATTTTTCGTCACATAAATTAGAATTTAAAAGTAACTACACAAAAAATATCCAAAACATGCTTTTTTCTTAAAAAAAAAAAAATGTTAAAATATGCATGAAAAGAAGGTTGTTTTGGTTATAAATTGGCAAAACATGCATTGTGCATGTATCAATAATTTCTGCAAAAAAAGCCAAATGCTCGGAACGAATAGGGTTATTTCGAATCGAATACTAATGAAATCGATTAACAAATAAGTTCTTGTTTCCTATTCCGATGTTTAGCTGGCTCTTTGATGAATTTTGCTACGGCCATAGGCGAAGGTGAAGAGTGTAATGAAGATATCGAAGATTGGGCCAAATGAGGGAATTTTTTACTTTCTCTTACCTATGAATATATGTAATATATATATAGAGAGAAAGTATTGGATTCATGTCAAAAATTCGATGTCGAGATTTTGATGGATCTTCACGTTTTGAGGTCCCCTGAATCCAAAAAAGTGGTTTTCGCGACATGGTCTGTCTGTGTGTGTGTGTCTGTGTGTGTGTGTGTGTGTGTGTGTGTGTGTGTGTGGGTGTGTGTTCAATTTTAAGCATGAAGGAATTGAGCTACGAGGCTGAAATTTTATATTTAAGTTAAACACCCCCCGGGACCGGAAAAATAAGCTTTTAATCAAAATCGGCCAAAGAGTACTAGTACTTTACTGATGTACTTTTTCAGTTTTTTTCGATTTTCTCAAAATTCGCTCTAACGATTTTGATTAAAATTCAAAAATCAATTATTTTTTAGATGCTCTTTCAAATGTATATTCTCGTTTTGCCCTCAAAATTGTTTGAAGCACACTTTACTCTTGTGCTTCATAGGAAAGATAGGAGAAATGGTTGCCATGGTAACAAAATATAAATATTTTCCCATACTTATAAATTTTACATCTGAATTCAAATATTCCCTACTGCCGGGAACTAAATACATGTCGACACAAAAAATCTGGTGTGACAAGCACAGTACACAACTTTCGATTACCGAAGGTAAGAGAAAGTTGTGTGCTGTGCGCCAGTCACACCAGATTTTTATTTCTTTCTTTCTCTTCGTATATGTAGTCAATAAAATTCAATTTACTTTGGTGTAGTCCGCCATTCAGTACATCAATAAATATAATCCTTGATGGGTTTAAAAGTTGAAAAAAAAGTGTTTTATATTATCTCTTTATACTCGAATCCTTGGCACCTATTTTAAACACTAATGATTCTTGAAGACAATTTTTTAACCCGTCTGGCGAGTGTGTTATTTACACCCTTTGAGGGTGGAGAGAGAGAGACAATTGCATTCATCCCCTAATGATAGGGTTTCCATGCTTTGATTTATGAAACAGAGAGAGGCCCCGCCCCTTTCTCTCTCTTGCACCACCAAATAACTCCTTTCTATATTCAATTGAAATCTCTTTTGTTTGTATTCTCAACAAACAACAAACATGTAAAATAGAACGATTTGTTGCCCATTAAATTCATTCTTTTTTTAGACTCTTTGACATTGATAAGCAAATGGGCGGTCTGTAAGCTAATATTTTTTTTTCTTTTGTGTAGAAGAGGCTATAACTTTGTTAATGTACTAAGAGAGAGAGGAAATGCGGAAAATAAATGCCTTTAAGGAAGCCATTAAATTAAATAACACCTACACTTCCTTGACAAAACGAAACGTTCCGGGTTATAGGCCTGCCACTCTCGGCGGCTCACTAATATTATATCATTTATATCCGTAGTCGTTAAAAGCCAAAAGCCACCCACAAAGGTTTGTTTTCTGTTCAGTATCTTATCTAAAAAATGCCCTTATTAACCCATATCTTCCCGACAATAGAAATTTTGAAAAAATATTTTATTTTGTCATCAATTCCACTTAAAAGTAATTCAAATAAGATGATAAATATTAAAAATTAGCAGTATGTGTTGTCATTTTGACATAACATAACGTTGCGCTCACGCAACGTTCGGAGTTTTCTGGTAAAAAATAATTTTTTTTTTTTATTTCAATCACCTACTTTTCTTTGCTCAAAATGTTAAATATTCATGATTGTATGAAAAAACTGAACAAGATTGATTCTATTACTCATGAAATTAAAAAAAAAAATGTGAATGAAGGTGAAACTGATATTTTTTGCATATGTAGATCATCTGGATTTTGCAAATTTTGCATCTCGTCTGCGCATTTTCTTCATCGCCAATTATAATATGGAGAGTTCTGTTCTCTCTTAATGTTCTTATTGAAATTACAAATGTCAGGTTATTTTAGTTTGAGCATAATTTATTCAAAACTCTACTATATCCTCAACAATTTCGTCTAAGAAATGTTCAAACAATTGTAAGCGTGTCAAATTCCCAAATTTAATTTTTATTTCTTAGACACATCTGACTTTACAGTTTTTAGGAGTATACCTGTTTGTTGGGACACACTTCGGCCCCTTTGTTATAGGATACATTTTTTCTAGTGTGGTTCATCAGAAATTAGTAGTTTCAGGTATATCTGTTTTGTCGTCTATACTGGCATAAATTTTATATGTAGCACTATATGTACTGTAATTATTCACCCCCGTCATTGATAATCATAAGTCCATCTTCTATTTCTTCTTCATCAGTTAGTTTATCTACTTTAGGAGTTATCATGACTACATAAATGGCTTCTTCTCCCTGTAATTCCTCAAAAATAGCTATAATTTTCTCAGCTGTTAGTATTTTCTTTTTGTAGAAAGACATTTCTATGTTCAATAATTGAAAAAATAGGACAAATAACAAAACAATAATAATAATAAAATAAAATACGAAAGTCATAGAAGGATATTATAATACGATGTTACTACTAAAACTTGCGCGGGGAACTCCCAACGTTGCGTCAGCGCAACGGATAAATGTATCATTCGCTACTGTGTCATAGGTCTAATATATTTAAGAAAAAAAAATATATGTGTATTCCACATCTATAACATTCTGGAATATGTACATAAAAGTTGAATTAAATATATTTTAGTACTTGAAAAAAATTATTGAAAAATATTGATAAAAACAGGTGTTCAGTAATTAATTTTTTTTCACGGAGTGTTGCACTTATTTTGAAATGTAAATACATAGAAAGAAAGCTTATGAATGCCTTTTAATAAATGAATGATGACTTTTGCATAAAAACTTCATTTTGACTGCATTTTATGAAGTTAAACTTGGTGTTGCGTATACGCAACGCCGGGAAGAAATGGGTTAAGGGCTGCTGTGCTACGTTATTTATGTGTAGGCTAGCAGCGCAGCCCGCCTTCTGTGGGTTTCGCCCTTCTGAATCCTTTGCTTTATCAGATACAGCAATTCATATCAGATAATTAATATATTAAGAAATGTATTCGCCCATCACGTTTCTTTAAAAAAAATTCTCTTGTTAAAATTATGTTATTTTTACTTCCTCTTACCTATATATGTACCATGGCGAACATAATATTTTGCACCCTAGCCTTTTTGAAAGACGCCTACTAGTTAGGCAGCCAAATTGACTCACCAATACACATGCAGTGTCTGAGAATTTACCTGAGCTAGGGTTCTGAGGGTCTTTTATGATAGGTCATAAAATCCCTTTGGACAATAGATAAATTTTAAATAAAAATTTGCGAATTGCTCTCTCTATCTCGCAATGCAAGAAGCCAGATCGATGAAAATTAGTAAATAATTCATACCCTAAAATTGTAGATCTGTTTCAAATTTAAAGTAAATACAATACTTCAACCGGAAGTAGTTAGTACTTTACCTAAGATTATAAAAATATTACCATTTAAAAATATTTTAATCTGGTTAATAATTTTGCAAGTGGCCTAATTCCATTCTTGGTAAGAAAACGCATAATATTCATTTAATAATTGCCAATTTCTTTACTTAAAATATTTTTAAAATAGGTAAAGTACTACTTGCGGATGAAGTATTTACTCCAAAATTTGAAACAAATTTACAATTTTAGGGTAAGAATTATTTACTAAATTTCATCGAACTGGCTTCTTGCAATGCGAGATAAAAAGAAGAATTCGCAAATTTTTTTATTTAAATTTTATCTATTGTCTAAGTTTTCTGAACATGCCGAGTAGTAAGATGTCTCGACACAATAATCCGAAATAACGGTTTTTTTTTTAAATAAGAAATTTTGAAAAAAGTTAATTTTCTCCAAATAACAAGATGAAAATAAAAAAATCTGGTGTGACTGGCGCACAGCACACAACTTTCTCTTACCTTCGGTAATCGAAAGTTGTGTACTGTGCTTGTCACACCAGATTTTTGTGTCGACATATATTTAGTTCCCGACAGTACGGAACATATGAATTCAGATGTAAAATTTATAAGTATGGGAATATATTTATATTTTGTTACCATGGCAACCATTTCTCCTATCTTCCCTATGAAATACAAGAGTAAAGTGGTCTTCAGAAGATTTCAATCGCAAAATGAGAATATACATTTGAAAGAGCATCTAAAAAATAATTGATTTTTGAATTTTAAAAAAATCGTTGGAGCGAATTTTGAGAAATTCGAAAAAAACTGAAAAAGTACATCAGTAAAGTACTAGTACTCTTTGGCCGATTTTGATTAAAAGCTTATTTTTCCGGTCCCGGGGGTGTTTAACTTAATATAAATTTCAACCTCGTAGCTCAATTCCTTCATGCTTAAAATTGAACACACACCCACACACCCACACACCCACACACCCACACACCCACAGACAGACCATGTCGCGAAAACCACTTTTTTGGATTCAGGGGACCTCAAAACGTGTACTATTCATCAAAATCTCGACATCGAATTTTTGACATGAATCCAATACTTTCTCTCTATATATATATATTACATATATACATAGGTAAGAGAAAGTAAAAAGTTGAAATTCTATTAAATTGAGATCAAATTTATGTCAATTGGGCTGCCTAACTAGTAGGCGTCTTTCAAACAGACTAGGCTGCAAAACATTATGTTCGCCATGATATATAGAGGCCTATAGAGAGAAAGTATTGGTTTCAAGTTAAAGATTCGATGTCGATATTTTGATGGATATACACGTTTTGAGGGTCCGTGAATCCAAAAAAGTGGTTTTCGTAACATGGTCTGTCTGTGAACAAAACATCTCAAGTACGAAAAGAGCTGTGAGGTTGAAATTTTATATTTAAGCTAGGCACCCCCATGTGACGTGACACGAAGCTTTTGAACAAAATCGACCAAAAAGTAGTAGTTCTTTACTGATGCACTTTTTCAGTTTTTTTTTTCGATTTTCTAAAAAATTCGCTCCAACGATTTTGATTAAAATTCATAAATCCTCTATTTTTTAGATGCTCTTTAAAATGTATATTCTCATTTTGTCCCTAAAATTGTTTGAAGCACACTTTACTC
>JAKCPI010009425.1:0-10086 GCA_023213315.1 Euborellia annulipes | reverse complement strand
AAAATACAGTCTACTTCCTCTCTATCAATCTTTTTATTTCCATTTTTATATAAATTGCACCTTTTTCAAAAAGAGGCTAACATTTTTTTTCAAAATTCTATCTAAAAATATTGCACGAGTTGACGATACTATTTATATTCTTACAAGTTTGCGAAATTCAAATGAAAACGTATTATTTACGAGGCTTTTCCCCCACTTTTATAAACATATGATAAGATGGAAATAACCATATTTTGTTAGGATAAAGTGATTTTTATCTTTCTCAAATTATCTAAAACACTCGTAATACCTTAAATTTTTGTTGTTTATTGCATAACGCAAATTCCTTGAGGTGTTTCGATAAGAGAGAAATAATCACAGCAGTTAAAAGGCGAATCATTCCAAAGGCAATATTGAAAAACACTAATGCACGGAAACGCGAACTATTAAAAAAATTAATTAATTAATTAATATAAGATTATCTGAAAGATATTTGAAATAAGCTAGCTACTTACTTGACGAATCAATACTGAAAGCTTGGAACTCGAAGTGCAAATTCAAAATTTTTTTTTACAGGATATTAAAAATTTTCTTAATGAAATATATTCAGCTGAAAAATTGGGTGGGTATAAAAAAATACACTACTCCAAGAAATTAATGCGAATATCATAATACTCGTAATTATACTGTATAAAAATTGCAAATTAAAATCAAAATGTAATGATTTTTTCATGTTAAAAAAAGCACTTGTCTTATATCTATGACCGCAATGGAGGGTGAGGGGGGGAATCTCCGGTATCTCTGAACTTCACCCATAAATTTCTAATGAAAAAAAGAATTATTTTCAATAAATTGTTCCAACTCTAAGGGCCGGTTGCTTCGGTTCTAATTAACCAGTCTCCCTCCGGATAAGATAGTTGACTTTCGAGTCTTCAGTTCTAGTTAAGCTAATCATAGATTAAAGAAAGAAGCCCAGAACGTAGCTAGCTAAAATACAAAGTCCTGTATAAGGCGTAAAATTAGGATCCTTGTTTATTTATTTTTTGGAAATTTTTAAATTTTTGTAAAAAAAAAAATAATTAATTAGCTTTGATTAATTTAATTTTTAATAATTTTTATTAATTATTTCTTTATTAATTTGCTAACTTTTACCAAACTTATAACACAGTTAACCAATTATACTGTATGTGAAAAATTTACTTTTTTTTTTTTTAATTGTGCGTGTTATTTTTTTTTTTTTTTTTTAAACATTCACACTTTTTTCTCATTCACACTCACATTCACACACATTCATACAGTCTTTTCGGCAACTTAGGCCATATAAGACTTTGACGTTAACCGTTGTAGAGAATATATCTATTGTGAGTCAGTATTTTCATTTAAGCCATCTGGTATCCAAATGGCTTAAATAAAATCATCGGACTGCCTGGGTCCGAACCCGCGACGTTTGGTATAGGAGGTAGGCGCGCTACTTACTACGCCAAACCCGGGGGCTTCGTGCGTGTTCTTTTGTTTACTATATCGATAAATTGCTATCGGTCGGATAAAGTTGCTATTTGACTAGAAGTGAAGCAACCGCCCTAAATATTGTATTAATGTATTTTATTTCAATTAAAAAGAATATTTAAAAATATTTTCATCAAGTTTTCCTCTGACGAGACCCAAGTCTTTTAAGTTCTAACTCTTAGAAAAAAATTTTCAAAATATTTTTTTCCCACTGAAACCCATATATATATATGTCGTAGACAGATCGTGAAATTAGACAGTTCATGAACTGTCTAGACATTTCATGAACTGCAGCCAGATCGTGTAATGGTCAAACAGTTACATGATCTGGCTAAAAAATTTAGACAGTTCATGAAATGCAATTGGGCCTTAGACAGATCGTGTAATGCTCGAGAATTACATGAAATGTCTAAATTTTTTAGGCAGTTCATGAAATGCCTAACAGCAGTTTTGCCGATCGTGTACTGTTTGTAATTTAATGCAATAAATCTAAAAAAAAATTTTATTTTTTCAAAAATCAAAAAAAGGGCTTCTATAAGTTGTAGACATTTTAAATAGCTTTAATTTATAAAAAATTGAGGTAGATAGCTTCAAATTTGTGGCCGCTGGAATCTCCCAAAAATTAGAACGCCGAGACGCGCACCTTAACTCAAGATTTATAAATTGAGGAAGATTTGGAAAATTTAGTAATCGATAATAATAATAATATTGAAAAAATTGACTTTTTTCGAGATCTTTATTTGCTTTATAAACAGTACACGATCGGCAAAACTGCTGTTAGGCAGTTCATGAACTGCCTAAAAAATTTAGACATTTCATGTAATTCTCGAGCATTACACGATCTGTCTAAGGCCCAATTGCATTTCATGAACTGTCTAAAATTTTTAGCCAGATCATGTAACTGTTTGACCATTACACGATCTGGCTGCAGTTCATGAAATGTCTAGACAGTTCATGAACTGTCTAATTTCACGATCTGTCTACGACATATATATATATATATATATATATATATATATATATATACAATATTTGGATTTAAAATTTAAATTTTATTTTTTTGAGAGCTCGGGGGTTGGCTAAAAGATTAATCAAAAAATGTTAATTTTTTTTAATGAAATATATACACGTCGACATTCTGACTCCCAGCACAAAAGGCAGGGACTCTACTGCGCTGAGGTTTAACATTGTTGTCAAACATATTAGAAATTGTCAACCAGTGAAATATACTTACGCAAATCGGTAAATATAAGTGCATATTTTGGCAAAAATTTCTTAGTAAGATTAGGAAATAACCTGAAAATTTATTAAGTCTTTGTATAAATTTAGAAAAAAAAATAGCTTACTTATGAAATAATTACCAAAATTCTGGCTTGCTCAGTTCAACAAGTCCTTCGGAATGTTTAGGACAAACGATTGTACTGGGGAAACTGGTTTGCCATTCAAGATAATCAGTTTCAACTCCAAAATTATATCTGTTCGCCTTGAAATAAACGATTTGCTGGTAGATGAAGGAGGCGACGCCATACCAGGAAAGAATTATAAGCACCAGCCAGAAGATTCTGCACACGGAATAAATAAGACATCGCTCAAAAAATTTTACATCTACAGGAAACCTTCATCAGTCAAGCTAAAATATACACGATTCTCAATAATTAGAGCCTCTTCACCGTAAATCAGAAAAAATGCTGTGTATTTTGATATCCTCAAAACTATCTATTGCAATGCTAAATTCTTTTTTTTTTGTAGTTTTCATTATTTTTACTTATATATTAAATATAACCAATTATATAGTCTACAGTATAAAATTTATGTAAGCTCATTCATCAATCAAAAATATAATAAAATCTTAATAATAACTTTTTTCTTTCCTCTTGATAATTCAAAGTCTCGATAATTCGAATTTTTCTTGTAGTCTCTTGAAATTCGAATTATTGAGTCGACAGTACTCTACTTGCAAGTACAAAATGGCAAATAATCAATTAAATACTATTAAAAATATTTAAACATATATTTGTTATGTAATTAAAAAAAGCATTTTAATTTTTAAAAACACCCTTTCACGAAGCATAGGGTCCAGGCGCGTGCCTGGAGCGGCAAATTTTGAGGCGGCAAAATTTGTGAAAAAACTGCTCATTTATATACGAATAAATTTAATACAACCCGGAGCCTTAGTACCTGTTGTATCTAACTGAAAAGTATTTGATGTTAAAAAGCTAAAGGTATTAAGGCGTGTTAGGGTGTTTCTCGTTGTTGGGGTGGTTGAAGGGTGGCAAAAGAGTTCAAAGTCTAGAGGCGGCAAATGCTTAAATTCGCCCCTGACGAAGGGAGATAAATAACAAAACAAACGTCACAAAAGAGTATGTTTATATTTTAGCGCAACTGATGAAGCCCTGGAATGTCACCCGAAACGTTTCCTATTTTGCAAAATACTTGTCTTTCAAATAAGATTTATTTTACTTACCTTTCGACTATATTCAAATTTTCCAAAACCAAAAACTTAAAACCATGAATACCGGAATAATTGCAAAACTCTTTAAACCTTTGCTTTAAATCAAACAACATCGCCGAGTATTTGAACTCATTTAACTATATTCCTGCACTATGCAATAGAAAATCGAGAAAATTTGCGTGACTGGTTTCTTCTGTAAATATTTGCTTTAAAAAAAAAAAAAAAATTGATGCTTTGCGTGATGTAATTATTTCCAAAATTTTTCACTGTTCGCATTAAAAATAGAACTTTTCAAAAGATAATCGTAAATTCATATTAATTATACTAAATCAACAATTTTCAAGTTCAGTTTATTTAATATCTAATATCACAATTGATTTCTGATTAGAAAAAAATTTAAAATAAAAAAATCTGCTGTGACTGGTCGCAATAAATCTCTTACCTTCGGTCTGTGGTTGTCACACCAGATTTTTGGTGTTGACATAGCTACTAATTTAGGGGCGTAAATAACATCCCCGCAATGCGGGCAGGGGGGGGCAGCAGTTCAAAGGGTGCAATCCCGAGCGCATAAAAAATATATAAAATAATTTAAAAAATAAAGTGTAGTAAACACATTAACATCAAATAAAATTTTACAATTCATTAAGATATCTTAATAAAACTGTTTCATAAAATAACACTGTTCAACAGGGAATTTTTTTCTGGGGTATTATGAGTTATTCTTAAGTATATTTGGGGGGTAGCGCTAATTCAAAAAATGCCATCAGTTTTGCCCCATCAGGCCAGTGGCGGATCCAGAGGTTTCTTGGGGGGGGGGTAATCTGGTAATCTGGAGTGACTGGTCGCACAGCACACATTTTTTTTCTTAATTCCGGTAATTTAAAGGCGCATTCTGTACTTGTTTGCCAGAATATAAATATAAATCAAATTTTTAAATATTAATTTTTAAAATTTTACATTAAAAATACATTTTTTTTTTCGAAAAAAGTATTTTTTTCAAATCTCAGAGGGGGGGGTAATTACCCCCCCTCCTTGTAACCGCCCTTGCATCAGGCATAGTTTTAGAGATATGGAGAATAAAATAAATTTTAATAGAAAATTTGCTCTAAAGTGGATCTAATTTTGAATTTTCAAGCTTTAAAAAAGGCGTCACCCTTTAAAAATATGCAAATACCGTATTTCATCAATTCTAAGACGCCATCGAATCTAAGACGCATTTTGGAAAAGGTTATTTAAAAAAAAAAAAGTGCGTCTTAGAATCGATGAAATACGGTAGTTAAAATAAATAGAAATATTCCAGTTCCAGTACAATCAACAATTTTTTATTTTTTTTTATGGGGGGAAGGGCGCGACATTCTTGTACCTGCGGGGGGGGGGCGCAAATCAATGTAGTTACGCCTCTAAACTAATTATTATCATTGAAAGATCTCTCACCTGATGAGCATCATCAAGCATAGCTGCCTAATGCAAATAATATATATTTACTTGACATTTATTGGGCCTTGAAGATGGCCTCTATCGAGACCGAAACGTCGGCCCAATAAAATATTTAAAGAAAGAAATCTGGCTGCCAGTCTCTGCTCCTGCAACCCTTCCTTTATACAACTCAACAGCCACAACTACATTACTAATTATTAATTAAATACGGGATCCATACGTTTGTTTCTAGAGTCCACCACCCATCCAAGCCTCAATCATACTTTTGCATTCCAAGCCCCCCTCCCCCACCTTTCCCCGGCAATATATAGGCCTACATATAAATTTAGGAGTAAGCATTTTATTTACACTTGTCTAGATTTGAGTTTAAAAAAAAAGCCAAATCCTACTTTAAATTAACCAACCTCTGTATATAATTATGAATTTGTAGATAATTATAATGCAAAGTCATTATTTTATTTTATCTTGTATTTAATAAAAAAACTTTAATCAATTTTGTTTACATAAAACTCCCATGGATGACAGCAAACGAGAAAATCAATTTAGCATTAGGTAGCTTGCTCTTTAAATATAAAAAAAAAATAATAATAATTATATTCACATTATTTTAAAATGAAACATAAGAAAAATCGAATCATAATTACTAACCTTGAAAAGTGTCTACAAATCATTCACTGGAAATATGAAGCTACACCTGAAGTGCTTGAATATTCAATTAGAGCAGTTATTGTTCGTACACAATTCTGTATCATAAAATATTTAAGAAAGAACATATTAAAATAGCTAAACGGTTTTTGCTTTAATCAAATAAAAATTTGAGACTATGCTATTATGGTGCGCGTCTCGGGGCGCTAATTTTGGGAGATTCCAGCGGCCACAATTTTGAAGCTATCGACCTCAAATTTTTTTTTAATTAAAGCTATTTAAAATATCTACAACTTATTAAAGCCCTTTTTTTTGATTTTCAAAAAAATAATTGTTTTTTTTAAATTAATCGCATTAAAAAAAGATATTTTTAAAAAATTCGCTCTATATCTTATAGATAATTAAATTAGTAATCATTGTAGTAAAAAATAATTCACTTTTTGCCCTTATTTAATTAGCTGGAATCTTTCAAATGAAATGAAATAAATCCCTTGTATCCATCCCTATGGGAAAAACTAACGCCATCTCTTGCCGCCTAGGTAGTGAATCGTCTTCTAACGGCTTTTCGACACCTTAACAAAATTATAAATTTAATATTGCAACAAAAATTAAATAGGTTACCTAATGATAGGATATAGTTGGTAAATAAATACTGTATATTAATTTAATGAAATTTAATTTAATAACGGCCTTTTTGGTACAATATTCTTATTTTATTTACTATTATTTTAACGGAGAAATCTAGTCTATATAATTTTTGAAAACTTACCTATAATACTTAATATTACAATCTATTAATATAATTTTATTAAACGCTTTTAGAAATAATTATTCAGAAAATCACAAATTAATGAATTTTAATTTATTATATTCAGAGTTGTGCAGTATCTAAGATTAAAGTATTTAGACACACAAAATCATTGTATCTTGTATTTAGATACTTGGTTTTAAAAAAGTATCTAGTATTTTGTATTTAGATACTTAAACACTGAGTATTTTCGCCTCCAAAAAATATAGTTTTAAAAGATACTTTCATTTTTTCATATTTGAATTTGGGGCCTATCTATTTGGCACTATTTTGTGTTTTATATTTGCTTTATGTCCTTTGGGCTTTATTTTTTTTATATTTTATACTTCTTATTTAGCCTATACATGTATTTATGTAGGCCTATTAATATTTTTTACCTTCTCCCCCCAAACCCTTCTGACTTTGGTCTAGAGAAACTGTTTTTTATTTACGAGTGTCAATGCCAATGTAGACTATTTTGTGTTTCTTTATGTAAACGAAAAACAAATATTTGCCGAAAAATTTCTAAAAATTTATCTAAAAAAGTATTTTGTATCTTGTATTTAGATAAACAAAATCAAAATATCTTGTATCTTGTATTTAGATACAAAAAATCAAAGTATCTTGTATCTAGATACATATTTATGACTATCTTGCCAACTCTGATTATATTATCTGTTATATGATTCGGGTAATATTATTGTATTATTTTGGGGGTGTTAATTTTTTTTTTTGGCCATCATCAGAGGTTAAATCGGGACAAGAATAGTTTTAAATATATTTTCTATTTTGTATTGAATACATAATAAACCAATTCACCCACTAGAAATATTAGAGATGTATAGGCTTATTATTAATAGTAGTATAAACAGGGATGTCCGAAGAACTCCGGTGACTTAAAAACAAGGGGGTGAACGGCGGCACCTTTCTCCACCACACTGTTGCCAGAGTATAAAGGTTTATTATAGCTTTTTTTTATAAACCATAAATGGCAACAAAAAGCACACATCATACATAGGCTACTTACTCTGATGAAGATAAAAGGTACTTGAAAATTGACGACTTCTTGAGAACTTTTTTATTAAGTAAAAAATTAATAATAATAAAAAAAAAAAAAACATTTACTTAGGTGAATATTTTTTTATTAACCTTAATCTTGTCCTGTAGAATTGAATTATTTTTTGATAAGGAATACACATTTTTCTACAATAAAAGAGTTTAATTACTTTAATACGATTGTTTGAATTTCATATTTTCAATAATTAGAATGAGTTTGATTTTGGAAATGGAGCAAAAAAAATAAATAAATAAAAGAATAATTTCGATAAAGAAACTTTTTGCTGTAATCTAGACCTATACAATTGAAAAATGTCTTCAAAACTTTTTACTATTTTATTAAAATAAATATCCTTTAGAGAGTTTTATCAATTAAATGTTCATATATTAATTACTTATTTGTTTACAACAAATAAAAATAAAATCGCCTAATATTGTTAATAACACAATAATATGCGGGCTTGGTCTAGTTGGTTGCGTGCCTACCTTCTATACCGAACTTCGCGGGTTCGGACCCCAGGCAGTCCGATGATTTTATTTAAGCCATTTGGATAGTGTGAATGTTTAAAAAAAAAAAAAAAAAAAAAAAAAAAAACAAGAATATAAACCAACAGTCTAAAAGGAGAGAATGGAGTAGAGAGAAAGTCAAATTTGATTTCGAATACATTTATTATATTAATGAAGTATATAACTAAAAATCAATGAGGAAGGAGTGAGAGAGATGAAACCCCAGGAAGACATCCGAAAAAGTAGTAGAAAAGAGCAGGGGTTATACATGGGTGGCCTGGTTGTGATCGAGACGTGCTGCCACCAATAGCTGTGGTGGCCTCTGCAACCCCCAACAGCCCTCTGCATAAGGAGGCGGCCGTGACAGCGGATTGTCGTGTAGCGTGATACCATCACATCCCGCAACCAAGTTCGGCTACAACAGATAAATCACGAATTTAAAACTTTCCAATAATTTTAAAAAAATCTCAGTCGGCGTTTCTCAATATTTGCACTCCTAGAACCGGTCGCTTCACTTATCCCTCGGATAAGCCTGTTGATTATGATTTTGGAGTCTTTTCACATTTATTTATGCTAATCATATGCTTAAATAAGAGCCCAGATCGTAGTTTGTTATCTAGGACCCAAAGTTCGGTAAAGGGCTTAACTAAAGGGTTGAAATTACAAGATGAAGCACAAGCCTTGATTATCTATTTCATTAATTATTATTAATTTCAAAAGACTGTAGAGGTGCGAAATTTAATACCTAAGAAGGTCATTTTCGATGACAACAAAAATATCAAATAATAGACCAAACTAATGTGGTACTTTATTTGAAACTTCCTGGTGAGCCAAGAGCGGATCCATAGGTGTTTCTCGGGGGGGGGATCTGGTGTGACTGGTCGCTCAGTGCACAATTTTTTCTTAATTTCGGTAATTTAAAGAGCGCATTCTGTACTCATGTTGTCACAGAATATAAATACAATCAAATTTTTAAGTATTAATTTTTAAAATTTTACATTCAAAATAATTTTTTTTTTGAAAAAAAAGTATTTTTTTTTTCAAATCTTTGGGGGGGGGGGGTAAAGGGGTAATTACCCCTCCTCCCCTTATATCCGCCACTTGCGTTGAGCCAGAGGTGTGACTCTGATATTAAAGGTCATTTTTGATGATGCAAATTATCAGTCGGTTTTTACCAAAATAGACTAAACTAATGTGGTACTCTATTTGAAGCCTCACGCTTCCTGCCTCCCTTTTTTTAAACTCTATCTATAATAAAAAATCTGGTGTAACCGGCGCACAGCACACATATTTCTCTTACCCTTCGGTAAGAGAAAGTTGTGCACCGTGCTGGTCACACCAGATTTTTTGTGTCGAGATATATTTGAAGCTTCCCATAGCACCTTAGTTTCAAACTTGCGTTTTAGAAATGTTGACTACTTGAAATAAACTCTGGTTATTTTTCAAAATTTATATCTGGCAAATCTTTTTTTTTTAAGAAAAAAAAAAACCACTTCCAATTAAAGTCTTTTTTTCTATACATTTTTCTTATATTTAAGACAATAAAATTAAAAAACATTATTTTTATTTATAGTTGGGGTACGTGAACTTCGGAGGCTCGTAAAAATTCATACACAAATGTGAAAAAATCATGTTTTAACTCGAAGGTTAAGCGTGTTCTTATTTACCACATTTTTGCCATCGGTCAAGATAAGTTTGCTAGTTGACTAGAAGTGAA
>JAKCPI010009424.1:0-13286 GCA_023213315.1 Euborellia annulipes | reverse complement strand
TTGTGAAACGAATGATCTGGTGTGACTGGTCGCACAGCACACAATTTTTTATTAATTTCGGTAATTTAAAGGCGCATTCTGTACTTGTTTGCCAAAATATAAATATCAATCAAATTTTTAAGAATTAATTTTTAAAATTTTACATTAAAAATAAATTTTTTTTTCGAAAAAATGTATTTTTTTTTCAAATCTCGGTGGGGGGGGCAAAGGGGGTAATTACCCCCCCCCCCCACTTGTATCCGCCCTTGAACAAAATATAAATATTTTCCCATGTTTATAAATTTTACATCTTGAATTCAAATGTACCGTACAGTCAGATTCTAAATATATGTCGACAGGAAAAATTTGGTGTGACGAGCACAGAACAAAACTTTCTTTACCTTCAGTAAGTTGTGTGCTACAGTTACTCCAGATTTTTAATATAAAATTTTAATGAATGAATTTTTATTTATATTCTGGTAAACAAGTACATAATACACTTTAAATTACCGAAAGTAAGAAAAAATTTGGTGTTATTGGCCCCTCCCCCTGAGAAACTCTTGATCCTCGCCTCATTATAAAATTTATTTATAAACTCTCCGCTAGATAGTAGCACATATCAAGATTGTCTATAAAAATAAATTGAAAATTCTCTAGTTTCATGAATTCGCTACAAGATAGTAGCACTAATCAATAAAGCCTTCAAATAAAAGGATTGATATCTAAAAATTGAATCGGTGTTAGGCGGGTTACAGTATGCAGGCGCTACTAAATAATTTTACCAAATAGGCTATTAGTGTTTAGTGTTTTTATTTTATTTTATTTTTATTTTTCTTCTGACTATGATAAGATATTACAAAGTACATTATACAAAACATTTTAATATTAGATTCACAAAGAAGAAAACTAAAAATTAAAAAGTACATATCTGTTTTAAACAACCATGATTCATTTTAATATACATATATACTTAAACTAAATTTTATAAAATATTTTCCTATACATATAATGAGGAATATTGAATTATCAATATTTATCCTAATTCAAATCATTTAAAAGATTTGAAAAGATTTCGTACCTTTCCAAATAAATGTGCGATTTTCATTCTTAAAGTATTATTCTTTTTAATATTGGCATTTTCAACTGAAGGTTTTCTTATGAAGAAAAAATAAAAAAATTTCTATCAAACTCAAAATACTTGCGCCAGTGAAAAGGGAGACAAGACCACCTAAAGAAACTAAAAAGAAAACATCCATTAATTTTATTATTAATGTTAATTTATTTCAAGTGTAGAGAAAGTTTTTTCTTTTTGCAGGTTATTCAGCAATAATTAATAAAGAAAGACTTCATCAAACTTAAAAAATGAAGTCTTTTCTTTATTAATTATTGCTGAATAACCTGGAAAAAGAAAAAACTTTCTCTACATTTGATTTAATGTTGTTCTTTCATATCCTGAACTCTTTAATTAATTAATTATTTTTTATATTTAATTAAGAAAAAAAAAAATAAATAGGGATACAGTGAAAGAAGAAGGAGATTAAAATAATAACTAGTGATGAGAAGTGGCTGTAGACTTTAAATTGGGTATATGAGACTTTGCAGCCAAGGAAATTAAATAAAAAACTTATTTAATTATTAATCGTCGACGTTTCGGTCGCAAGTCACGACCTCCAGGACCTGTGGTTGAATATTTATTTTCAAACACAAATTGTATAAATAAATATTATACAATTTGTGTTTGAAAATAAATATTCTAACCACAGGTCCTGAGGAAGGTCGTGACTCTGCGACCGAAACGTCGACGATTAATAATTATATAAGTTTTTTATTTAATTTCCTTGGCTGCAAAGTCTCCTATACCCAATTAAAATAATAATATTAATATTTTTTTCTGTCCAAAAGGAGGGGGGGGGGTTGGCCTCTCTGGGCCGTTAGTGTATAAAATAGAAAAAAAAAGGCAAATATGGCTATGTCCAAAGTAGTTTATTTATACGGAATGAATATTAAGATTGTTTGTTTGTCCTAAGAATTTTCTATTTTAATTTTTCATTGCTTTACTTGCCTATTTTTTTATAACTTAATTTATCATTTGCAACTGTCAAATTTTTATTTGTTTTAAAACATCCCAAGAATTTAAAAATAAAATTAAAAAACTTACCTACAACATCGAGACTGTTGCGAGTTAAACTTCTTTTATAACGCAATGAAGGCAAATTCATTAAAATAAATTCAATTTTTGCTATTTTATCTTCCTCATTAAACATACGATTTCTAAAAAAAAAAGAAAATATATCCTTCAATAAAAGCAAATGTTAAATAAACAAAAATGAATATCTACCCTTTTGAGAAATATATAAATTTAAGATCTACAGAGTTACATTTCGGATAACAGAAACACCTTATTCCTACTTTATCGCTTGGCTTGTTTTTACTAAGTAATTTTTTAAAATAATCGGCGCTACTTTCCAGGCAGGGGAAATCTTCAATTATGCACTCCCTACCTTTGGCTACAGAAAAAAAATTACAGGATTTCATGTTTAATAAGAAATAAATTAAAAATTAACTCACCGATGCCAGAAAAAGGAGATGAACAATTGCATTTTTCAATGAATACTTCTGTAAAGCAATGATCCAAACAACTTCCAAAACTATACGGCTGTAATTTGTATCTATTTCTAAAAAAAGTTGAATTTTTCGCTTTTTTATCAGATCCTTTTTTTCTCAATTTTTTATCAATATTCCAAAAATTTTCATAAGAAAATCGACACCTTCGTTTTGTTAATGCAATCGATTCAATATCTTCATCACTAACCACTTGATCCATGGCGAAGAGCAGTTTGAAGCTAAAGCCAATTGCATTTAAACCTGGATTGGTTTCCTTATTCATTAAAAAATTCGGATACTCATTTTCGTCATTTATGGATACCTACCAAAAAAATAATTAATTCGTTTATTAATTATTAAAAAAATAATAATAAATTGAGAGAGAGAGACTCACTAAAGATGGAATCTTGAGTCCTATTGTGAAATTTCCTCTTGAATCTGTTTTGTTCATTATCATCGGATAGAATTTTGGATTTTTATTAAAAACCCTGAAAATTTTAATTTTTCATATTTTTAATAGTGGTGAAGGAGATGAAGGAAAGGGAATAAATTTAAAAAAAGTAAGAAGGAGAATAAAAAGAGAGAGCAGCTAATTATATTTTCTTTTACTATACTCTCAGTGCTGACGTTTCGGTCCTGTTTAGGGCCATCTTCAGAGCATTAGAGTTGTCATTATTAATTTCAATTTTTAATTCAATTTTTTTGAAGGAATAATAAAAGAAAATATAATTAGCTGCTCTGTCTTTTTTTATTCTCCTTCTACTACATCAATTAACCAGCTATATAAAAAACTTCCTATACTAATTTTTTTTTAGTTCATATATAGTATATTCATTGGCACAATTTGTATCTGGATGGGGTTTTTGATTTTTTTTCACTAACTTTTCTGTTTGACAGAGTTTTCCAGACTTTATGATTACTAATATTTTCAAAATTATATCTTTTTTCTCAGTCTTAAATCTTGACTAGTTTTTAGGTTATAAAACGGAATAAATAATAATTAAAAACACTCGGTTATTTTTCAAATAATTTATTAAAAAATATAACGTTTATGCGGATTTCGACAATTAGTCATCATCAGAAGTGATTTTACAACTCTAAATGTGCATTAAGTGTTATTTTCTAAATAAATTATTTGAAACATATCCTAGTGTTTTTAATTATTATTTATTCCTTTTTGCAATTCATAATTTTTCAACGAAAGCCTACGGTTTTAAATTTAATAGTTTTTAGGAGTTAAAATAATAAGCCTAATTTTTTTTTTTTTTATTTATTTTGTGAGTTATTTATTTGAATCGAAGTCGTTTATAAATTTATGAAAATATTGTCTGAGTACACCTATTTTTTAATAAAAAAATTTGATTTTCGATTTAACTGTGGTTTATTTGTAAAAATTACAACGTTTCGGCCTCTCATTCTGTGGTCTTCTTCAGGTAGAATTCAGTTAAGATTACAAAGGTTGTTACATCTGTGACAAGCTCATTTGAATTGAGATAAGTTTCAAATGAGATTGTCATAGATGTAGAAGGCAGATGAAGAAGGCCACAGAAGGGGGGCCGAAACGTTGTAATTTTCACAAATAAACCACAGTTAAACAGAAAATCAAATTCTTATCAAACTGAGAAAGCCTAAACACCTATTTTACTTTCTCTTACCCTATATATTAAAAAATACAGTCTACTTCCTCTCTATCAATCTTTTTATTTCCATTTTTATATAAATTTGTGACCTTTTTCAAAAAGAGGCTAATATTTTTTTTCAAAATTCTATCTAAAAATATTGCACGAGTTGACGATACTATTTATATTCTTACAAGTTTGCGAAATTCCAATGAAACGTATTATTTACGAGGCTTTTCCCCCACTTTTATAAACATATGATAAGATGGAAATAACCATATTTTGTTAGGATAAAGGATATCTTTCTCAAATTATCTAAAACACTCGAAATACCTTAAATTTTTGTTGTTTATCGCATAGCAAATTCCTTGAGGTGTTTCGATAAGAGAGAAATAATCACAGCAGTTAAAAGGCGAATCATTCCAAAGGCAATATTGAAAAACACTAATGCACGGAAACGCGAACTATTAAAAAAATTAATTAATTAATTAATATAGATTATATGAAAGGTATTTGAAATAAGCTAGCTACTTACTTGACGAATCAATACTGAAAGCTTGGAACTCGAAGTGCAAATTGTAAAATTTTTTTTACAGGATATTAAAAATTTTCTTAATGAAATATATTCAGCTGAAAAATTGGGTGGGTATAAAAATACACTGGCCTAATGCCAACAGTTCTTTTAAATAAATAAATAATAAAAATACACTACTCCAAGAAATTAATGCGAATATCATAATACTCGTAATTAAACTGTATAAAAATTGCAAATTAAATTAATTAAAATCAAAATGTAATGATTTTTTCATGTCAAAAAAGCACTTGTCTTATATTTATGTCCGCAAGGGAGGGTGAGGGGGGGGGGAATCCCCGGTATTTCTGAACTTCACCCATAAATTTCAAATGAAAAAAAATTATTTTCAATAAATTGTTCCAACTCTAAGGGCCGGTTGCTTCGGTTCTAATTAACTAGCTCTCCCTCGGATAAGATAGTTGACTTCGAGTCTTCAGTTCTAGTTAAGCTAATCATATGATTAAAGAAGAGCCCACAACGTAGCTAGCTAAAATACAAAGTTCTGTATAAGGCGTAAAATTAGGATCCTTGTTTATTTATTTTTTTGGAAATTTTTAAATTTTTTGTGAAAAAAATAATTAATTAGTTTTGATTAATTTAATTTTTAATAACTTTTATAAATTATTTCTTTATTAATTTGCTAACCAATTTTACTGTATGTGAAAAAATTCATTTTTTTTTTAACTCGTGCGTGTTCTTTGTTTACTATATCGATAAATTGCTATCGGTCGGATAAAGTTGCTATTTGACTAGAAGTGAAGCAACCGCCCTAAATATATTTATTTCAATTAAAAAGAATATTTAAAAATATTTTCATTAATTTTTCCTCTGACAAAGTCCAAGTCTTTTAAGTTCGAACTCTTAGAAAAAAATTTTCAAAATTTTTTTTCCCACTGAAATCCATATATTCAATATTTGAATTTAAAATTTTATTTTTTGAGAGCTCGGGGTTGGCAAAAAGATTTATTAAAAATGTTAATTTTTTTAATGAAATATATCCACGACGACATTCTGACTCAAGGCTACTGCGCTGAGGTTTAACATTGTTGTCAAACATATTAGAAATTGTCAACCAGTGAAATATACTTACGCAAATCGGTAAATATAAGTGCATATTTTGGCAAAAATTTCTTAGTAAGATTAGGAAATAACCTGAAAATTTATTAAGTCTTTGTATAAATTTAGAAAAAAAAATAGCTTACTTATGAAATAATTACCAAAATTCTGGCTTGCTCAGTTCAACAAGTCCTTCGGAATGTTTAGGACAAACGATTGTACTGGGGAAACTGGTTTGCCATTCAAGATAATCAGTTTCAACTCCAAAATTATATCTGTTCGCCTTGAAATAAACGATTTGCTGATAGATGAAGGAGGCGACGCCATACCAGGAAAGAATTATAAGCACCAGCCAGAAGATTCTGCACACGGAATAATTAAGACATCGCTCAAAAAATTTGACATCTACAGAAAACCTTCATCAGTCAAGCTAAAATATACAAGATTCTCAATAATTCAAGCCTCTTCACCTGTAAACTACCGTAAATCGGAAAAATGCTGTGTATTTTGATATCCTCAAAACTATCTATTGCAATGTTAATATTCTTTGTTTTTGTCGTTTTCATTATTTTTACTTATATATATAAAGATAACCTATTATATAGTCTACAGTAAAAAATTTATGTAAGCTCATTAATCAATCAATAATCTTAATAATAACTTTTTTCTTTTATCTTGATAATTCAAATTCTCAATATTTCGAATTTTTTCTTGTAGTCTCTTGAAATTCGAATTATTGAGAGTCGACAGTACTCTACTTGAAAGTACAAAATGACAAATAATCAATTAAATACTATTAAAAATATTTAAACATATATTTGTTATGTAATTAAAAAAAGCATTTAAATTTTAAAAACACCCTTTCACGAAGGGTAAGGACATATTTCCGGTGGACTAGACGCGCGCCTGGAGCGGCAAATTTAGAGGCGGCAAAATTTGTGAAAAACTTCTCATTTATATACGAATAAATTTAATACAACCCGGTGCCTTAGTACCTGTTGTATCTAACTGAAAAGTATTTGATGTTAAAAAGCTAAAGGTATTAAGGCGTGTTAGGGTGTTTCTCATTGTTGGGGTGGTTGAAGGGTGGCAAAAGAGTTCAATGTCTAGAGACGGCAAATGCTTAAATTCGCCCCTGACGAAGGGAGATAAATAACAAAACAAACGTCACAAAAGAGTATGTTTATATTTTAGCGCAACTGATGAAGCCCTGGAATGTCACCCGAAACGTTTCCTATTTTGCAAAATACTTGTCTTTCAAATAAGATTTATTTTACTTACCTTTCGACTATATTCAAATTTTCCAAAACCAAAAACTTAAAACCATGAATACCGGAATAATTGCAAAACTCTTTAAACCTTTGCTTTAAATCAAACAACATCGCCGAGTATTTGAACTCATTTAACTATATTCCTGCACTATGCAATAGAAAATCGAGAAAATTTGCGTGACTGGTTTCTTCTGTAAATATTTGCTTTAAAAAAAAAAAAATTGATGCTTTGCGTGATGTAATTATTTCCAAAATTTTTCACTGTTGGCATTAAAAATAGAATTTTTCAAAAGATAATCGTAAATTCATATTAATTATACTAAATCAACAATTTTCAAGTTCAGTTTATTTAATATCTAATATCACAATTGATTTCTGATTAGAAAAAAATTTAAAATAAAAAAAATCTGCTGTGACTGGTCGCAATAAATCTCTTACCTTCGGTCTGTGGTTGTCACACCAGATTTTTGGTGTTGACATAGCTACTAATTTAGGGGCGTAAATAACATCCCCGCAAAGCGGGCAGAGGGGGGGGGGGCAGCAGTTCAAAGGGTGCAATCCCGAGCGCATAAAAAATATATAAAATAATTTAAAAAATAAAGTGTAGTAAACACATTAACATCAAATAAAATTTTACAATTCATTAAGATATCTTAATAAAACTGTTTCATAAAATAACACTGTTCAACAGGGAATTTTTCTGGGGTATTATGATTTATTCTTAAGTATATTTGGGGGGTAGCGCTAATTCAAAAAATGCCATCAGTTTTGCCCCATCAGGCCAGTGGCGGATCCAGGGTGTTTCTCGGGGGGGGTAATCTGGAGTGACTGGTCGCACAGCACACATTTTTTCTTAATTTCGGTAATTTAAAGGCGCATTCTGTACTTGTTTGCCAGAATATAAATATAAATCAAATTTTAAATATTTTTAAAATTTTACATTAAAAATACATTTTTTTTCTAAAAAGTATTTTTTCAAATCTCAGAGGGGGGTAATTACCCCCCCCCCTTGTATCCGCCCTTGCATCAGGCATAGTTTTAGAGATATGGAGAATAAAATAAATTTTAATAGAAAATTTGCTCTAAAGTGGATCTAATTTTGAATTTTCAAGATTTTTTTAACGCGTCACCCCTTAAAAATATGCAAATAGTTAAAATACATAGAAATATTCCAGTTCCAGTACAATCAACAATTTTTTATTTTTTTTTATGGGGGGGGGGAGGGCGCGACATTCTTGTACCTGCGGGGGGGGGCGCAAGTCAATGTAGTTACGCCTCTAAACTAATTATTAATTAAATACGGGATTCATACGTTTGTTTCTAGAGTCCACCACCCATCCAAGCCTCAATCATACTTTTGCATTCCAAGCCCCCCTCCCCCACCTTTCCCCGGCAATATATAGGCCTACATATATATAAATTTAGGAGTAAACATTTTATTTACACTTGTTTAGATTTGAGTTTCAAAAAAAAGACAAATCTTACTTTAAATTAACCAACCTCTGGATATAATTATGAATTTGTAGATAATTATAATGCAAAGTCATTATTTTTTTTTTATCTTGTATTTAATAAAAAAACTTTAATCAATTTTGTTTACATAAAACTCCCATGGATGACAGCAAACGAGAAAATCAATTTAGCATTAGGTAGCTTGCTCTTTAAATATAAAAAAAAAATAATAATAATTATATTCACATTATTTTAAAATGAAACATAAGAAAAATCGAATCATAATTACTAACCTTGAAAAGTATCTACAAATCATTCACTGGAAATATGAAGCTACACCTGAAGTGCTTGAATATTCAATTAGAGCAGTTATTGTTAGTACACAATTCTGAATCATAAAATATTTAAGAAAGAACATATTAAAATAGCTAAACGGTTTTTGCTTTAATCAAATAAAAATTTGAGATTATGCTATTATGGTGCGCGTCTCGGGGCGCTAATTTTGGAAGATTCCAGCGGCCACAATTTTGAAGCTATCGACCTCAAATTTTTTTTTTAATTAAAGCTATTTAAAATATCTACAACTTATTAAAGCCCTTTTTTTGATTTTCAAAAAAATAATTGTTTTTTTTAAATTAATCGCATTAAAAAAAGATATTTTTAAAAAATTCGCTCTATATCTTATAGATAATTAAATTAGTAATCATTGTAGTAAAAAATAATTAACTTTTTGCCCTTATTTAATTAGCTGGAATCTTTCAAATGAAATGAAATAAATCCCTTGTATCCATCCCTATGGGAAAAACTAACGCCATCTCTTGCCGCTAGGTAGTGAATCGTCTTTTAACGGCTTTTCGACACCTTAACAAAATTATAAATTTAATATTGCAACAAAAATTAAATAGGTTACCTAATGATAGGATATAGTTGGTAAATAAATACTGTATATTAATTTAATGAAATTTAATTTAATAGCGGCCTTTTTGGTACAATATTCTTATTTTATTTACTATTATTTTAACGGAGAAATCTAGTCTATATAATTTTTGAAAACTTACCTATAATATTACAATCTATTAATATAATTTTATTAAACGCTTTTAGAAATAATTATTCAGAAAATCACAAATTAATGAATTTTAATTTATTATATTCAGAGTTGTGCAGTATCTAAGATTAAAGTATTTAGACACACAAAATCATTGTATCTTTGTATTTAGATACTTGGTTTTAAAAAAAGTATCTAGTATTTTGTATTTAGATACTTAAGAAACTGAGTATTTTCGCCTCCAAAAAATATATAGTTTTAAAAAGTACTTTCATTTTTTCATATTTGAATTTGGGGCCTATCTATTTGGCACTATTTTTGTGGTTTTATATTTGCTTTATGTCCTTTTGGGCTTTATTTTTTTAATTTATACTTCTTATTTAGCCTATACATATGTATTTATGTAGGCCTATTAATATTTTACCTTCTCCCCAAACCCTTCTGACTGGTCTATAGAAACTTCTTTTTATTTAAGGAGCGTCAATTTTCAATGTAGACTATTTTGTGTTTCTTTTTGCGTACCAGGGGTGTGCCTATGAAACCGCCTTTTACTTTGAAAATCCTGGCGGCCAGTTTTTGGGTACTATACAGTCTAGTTATTGAGTTTGTTTGTTTGGTTTATGTCTGTTCTAAGTTTCGAACTCAAAAAAAATTCCAATTTCATACTCCCAACTATTTTTTTTCACCACGTCAAACATGTCAACCTTTGTTCCTCAACAAAGTGATTTGCGGACGGCGTTGATTTTTTGCTATCATTTGAAAAAACGCCGCGAGGTCTCATCGAATGCTTGTAGAAGCTTTTGGCGACTATGCTCTTGGTGAAACACAGTGCAAAAGAATGGTTCAAAAAATTCAAGAGGGAGATTTGACATTAAGAACGAAGCACGTGGCCGACCGCCCAAAAGTTTGATGACCGGATTTGCAAGAATTGTTGAATGAAGATTCAACTCAAACACAACAACAATTGGCAGAACAGTTAAACGTGAACTCGGGAAACTATTTCCAAGCGTCTGAAAGCTATGGGGAAGATCCAGAAGATCGGGAAATGGGTTCCACATGAACTGAACGAAAGGCAGCAAAGAGAACCGAAAACCACTTGTGAGATGCTGCTCGCCAGATACAAAAGAAAGTCATTTCTTCATCGAATTGTTACTGAGATGAAAAAATGGATCTTTGAAAACCAAGCGTCGAGCATCATGGGTATCTCCAGGTGAGCCATCAACATCGACTCCAAGACCAAATCGATATGGACGAAAGACAATGCTTTGTGTTTGTGGATCAGAAGGGAATTATCTATTGGCGAACTCCTGAAACCTGGCGAAACTGTCAATACGAACGTTATCAACAGCAATGGTGAAATTGAACCAGGCCAAGAGCCAAAGAAGACCAGAATATCAAAAAAGGCAGCACAAAGTCATTCCGTTGCACGACAACGCTCCGTCAGCCAGCTGCAAAACGAACCAAAGAAACCATTGGAAACGTTTGGGTGGGAAATTTCACACATGCGCGGCTTATTCCCCAGACTTGGCCCCAACGGACTATCATCACTTGTTTTCATCTTTGGGTCACGCTTTGAGGAGCAGCAAAGTTCACAGATTACGCACGTTGCCAAATGGCTCGATGAATGGTTTGCCTCGAAAGAAGACGAGTTTTTTGGAGAGGTGGGATTCATAAGCTCCCTGAAAGATGGGAGAATTGTATTGCTAACGAAGGAAATTACTTTGAATAAAATATCTTTTTCACTTTTATAAATATGTGTTTATGTGCGCACCTCTAAAGGTCGGTTTCATAGGCAATTACCCCTGGTAAAACGAAAAACAAATATTTGCCGAAAAATTTCTAAATTTATCTAAAAAATCTGGTGTGATCAAATGCACAGCACACAACTTTCTCTTACCTTCGGTAATCGAAAGTTGTGTTCTGTGATTATCACACCAGATTTTTTGTGTCGACAAAAATTTAGTTTCCTCCAATATATTAGAATTAAAGATGTCAAATTTATAAACATGGGAAAATATTTATATTTTGTTACCATGGCAACCATTTCTCCTATCTTCTCTATGAAGCACAAGAGTAAAGTGTGCTTCAAAACAATTTTGAGAGCAAAAACGAGAATATACATTTGAGCATCTAAAAAAATAATTGATTTTTTGAATTTTAATCAAAATCGTTAGAGCGAATTTTGAGAAAATCGAAAACTGAAAAAGTACATCAGTAAAGTACTAGTACTCTTGGGCCGATTTTTGATTAAAGCTTATTTTTCCGGTCCCGGGAGATGTTTAACTTAAATATAAAATTTCAACCCTCGTAGCTCAATTCCTTCATGCTTAAAATTGAACACACACACACACACACACACACACACACACACACACAGACACACAGACACACACACAGACAGACAGACCATGTCGCGAAAACCACTTTTTCGATACAGGGGACCCTTTCAAAACGTAAAGATCCATCAAAATCTCGACATCGAATTTTTGACATGAAAACCAATACTTTCTCTCTATATATATATTACATATATACATAGGTAAGAGAAAGTAAAAGTATTGTATCTTGTATTTAAATAGATAAACAAAATCAAAATATCTTGTATCTAGATACATATTTATGAGTATCTTGCCAACTCTGATTATATTATCTGTTATATGATTCGGGTAATATTATTGTATTATTTTAGGGGGTGTTAATTTGGGGCCACCTTCTGAGGTTTTATTGTTGTCTGGATCATAGAGGAAATCGGGACCAGAATAGTTTTAAATATATTTTCTATTTTGTATTGAATACATAATAAAAACTAGAAATAGAGATGTATAGGCTTATTATTAATAGTAGTATAAACAGGGATGTCCGAAGAACTCCGGTAACCAAAACAATGTGGGGGGTGAATGCGGCACCTTTCTCCCACCACACTCTTGTTGCCAGAGAATAAAATATGTTTATTATATTTTTTTTTATAAACCATAAATGGCAACAAAAAAGCACACATCATACATAGGCTACTTACTCTGATGAAGATAAAAGGTACTTGAAAATTGACGACTTCTTGAGAACTTTTTTATTAAGTAAAAAAATTAATAATAATAAAAAAAAAAAAAAAAAAAAAAAAAAAAAAAACATTTACTTAGGTGAATATTTTTTTATTAACATCCAATTTTGTCCTGTAGAATTGAATTATTTTTGATAAGGAATACACATTTTTCTACAATAAAAAGAGTTTAATTATTTTATATGTGATTGTTTGAATTTATTTTCAATAATTAGAATGAGTTTGATTTTGGAAATGGAGCAAAAAAAATAAATAAATAAAAGAATAATTTCGATGAAGAAACTAAGTTGTAATCTAGACCTATACATTGAAAAATGTATACTGAAAATGTCTTCAAAACTTTTACTATTTTATTAAAATAAATATCCTTTAGAGAGTTTTAATAATTAAATGTTCAGAGATTAATCAATATTTGTTTACAACAAATAAAAAATAAAATCGCCTAATATTGTTAATAACACAATAATATGTGGCTTGGTCTAGTTGGTTGCGTGCCTACCTTCTATACCGAACTTGTGTCTGACCCCAGGCAGTCTCCGATGATTTTATTTAAGCCATTTGGATAGTGTGAATGTTAAAAAAAAAAAAAAAAAAAAGAATATAAACCAACAGTCTAAAAGGAGAG
>JAKCPI010009423.1:0-13791 GCA_023213315.1 Euborellia annulipes | reverse complement strand
AGCATCATTGAACTATTCGCTTATGCACAACACACAAGTGACAACTCTATTTCCTATTAGACTCTACAACAACTGAAGATGGCGCAATTAAAATTAGCCGAAACGTTTTGTTAAAGGAGTCTGTTTTATTGAATAGAGGCTACCTTCCTGGCTGCTGTCCTCCAAACCTCACCTACTGTTATCTTAACAAATATACATATTATTTTATCTAAAAAAAAAAAAAACATACGTATTTTACGTATTCACTTCCGAAGGAACTTGTTGTTTCCCGTGACGTCACCAGCAAGTGAGAAGAGAAACTCCGCCCATCAAGTTAAACGAAAAAACGAAGAAGAAAAAGAAGAAATACGAGTTTGAGAGAAAGAAAGAATAGGCTACTCGCAATGTGTGCGTCATTTCTTTCGTATTCCACCTGAACTTCCAATGAACGTATGTGACTTACGTAGAGAGTAGATGGCGGCGTTACGGGGGAATTCTTAGGACCATTTAGAAGAGATTTGTAAATTACTTTTTTCTTTTTTTAATTAAATAATTCAATTATTATTGATTGTTGATTTGAAGGGAAACTTCTTTACGGTCGATAGAGCAAGTTTGATTACATTAATCGAAATTCTGAATCTATTTCACCCTGGTTGGGGTAGGAATGTGCACACCCAGCAAATTTGGATTTTTCTTAATGACGTCACCTGGAAATTAAAAAAAAAGAAACACTTTTATTCCTCAAAATCAATAGATTGTTATTTGAACATATACAGTATGCACTTAGAAGTTTCACTTCTCTAACGAGTAGTATGAATACATGGTGTTTTTTTTTTTTATTTTGCACTTTTAACCAACACCGTGTCCTTGACCCGTGGCTCAGAGAGAAGACACTAGCTTCTCACGCCGGGGTCATGGGTTCGCTTCCCTTCCCAAGCGAGAAAAATTTATTTCATTTGATTTGAAATAAATAGGGATGGGGTCTAAATGGCCTTAGATACTGAAAAAAAAAACCAACACCATTTGGGCTAAATGAAAAGATATTAACCAGAGACAAATGAAAATTATAAATAGCTTAAATATAACAAACTCATTGATGATTCATTTAGCAGGAAGTAAGATTTCAAGAGCAATGGTGCTGACGAATAATTGCTAAATATTCTATTCAACAGTATGTGGTTTAAAATTAACTACAAATATTTCGCAAACTTTCTCTTACCTCTATATATGTGATATATATATAGAGAGAAAGTATTGGATTCATGCCAAAAATTCTGTCTAGATTTTGATGGATATACACGTTTTAAGGTCCCCTGAATTCAAAAAGCGGTTTTCGCAACATGGTATGTCTCTGGCAACGGACTAGAGCAACAACCATCACAATCCATGCTGTTAAGCAATGCCAAGCGCGGCGAAACTTGGGATTGGTGACCCCAGGAATAACGGAGTAGAACGCACGGTAGCCATGGGTATTATAGATATTTAATAAAAAAATCTGCTGTGACTGGCGCACAGCACACAACTTTCTCTTACCCTTCGGTAAAAATCAATTATTTTTTAGATATTATTTAAAATGTATATTCTCATTTTTCCATTGAAATCTTCTGAAGACCACTTTACTCTTGTACTTCATAGAAAGGATAGGAGAAATGGTTGCTGTGGTAACAAACATTTTCCCATACTTTACATCTTGAATTCTAATATATCGACGGAAACTAAATATATGTCGACACAAAAAAATCTGGTGTGACAAGCACAGAACACAGCTTTCTATTTAGGAACCGACCGAATATTCGGTTTCGGTTACGGTTTCGGCCAGTTTCGGCCAAAAATCATGGTTTCGGCCGTAGTTTCGGTTTCGGCCAAAAAGTGGCCGAACCTTTCGGCCGGCCGAAACCAGAGTCTGAAAAAATGGGATGAGACTCGCATGCAAAAAAAAAAAAAAAAAAAGGTCAAATAATTTGCACTTGAGGGAGAAAAAAATTTTAGTCTCCCTAAAAAAAAGGTAAAATGATTTTCACAAGAGGGAAAAAAAATTCAAAAAAAAAAAGGTAAAATGAAAAAAAATTTTTATAGGAAATACAAGTTTCGGTTTCGGTTACGGTTTCGGCCGAAACTAAGGTTGAGGCCGAATATTCGGTTTCGGTTTCGGCTGAAAATCTTGTTTCGGTCGGACCCTATTTCTATTACTGAAGGTAAGACAAAGTTGTGTACTGTGCGACCAGTCACAACAGATTTTTTTTGAACTTTCTGGCAACCGGGAGCTTGCACCGTGTGTCGGACACTTCGCGCTCCCTGCACAGTATTATTTTTTCATTTTGGAAAGTTATTGATAGATATATTTTTTACTTTTATTTGAAATGCCCAGAACTGCCCTTAATATCTTGACCTAAGAAGTTCGTACATCCCATAATTTAGTTTCAGGCATGTATAAAATTTTGTTCAAATTTTTAGCAGTAGATAAAGTAATTATGAAATTAGCACACTTGGTATTAGATTTTATTCATTGTTGTAATGTCTTTGCATGGAGTGTTCCCGCGGGAATGGGGAATTATGGTCTTGGAAAATGTTATAAAAGGCCATCTCCACCTCCTGAGGAGGATTTTCTCTCTCTATCTCGTTAGTGTTATCAAGCTTGGGACTTGAAAGGACATCACATCTATTCTTTCTAAACCCGACAACTCCTGCAGGCAGACAGCCCGCAACACTATTTTGAATACATTATAATACGAGACATGGTTTAAAATATCAATTCTTTATTTTATTTATTAATAAATCCCAAGAACTCTGTGCCTCTACAACCTTCGTATTAAGTAAATTTCAAATAAAAATTATATATTATTATACCTCCATTTACTATCAATTCTTATGAAAAAACAATCTTAAAACATAACAACACAATTGGTAAATAGAGCGCGACCTCTCTTTCCTTAATCTCCTTCCTCACACTAAATTACCTTGAGGAAGTAAACAGAGAGTGAAAAATTTTATTATATTTCTATTGTCATACTTGTGATTAATGATTGATGATGACCTTCAAACGAAAAACAGAGTGGATCGACCGACCTCTCGTATTTCACGCTTTAACGCCTTCTCAGCCAACCACAGGAAATATTATTCCATTTTATAGGATAAAAATAAAACAATGCATGTGTAGAAATCGGGAAAATTAAATGCTTGATTTCTTTTTCCAATGGATATAGAAAAGTGCTAACCTCACACAGAGAAGGAAAAAGAATTCGCTATGGCCATCTATGTAATAAGATGTAATTTTATCAATGAAGAATAGAAATGGCTGTGGTGATGATTGACTAAGGAGCTCAATGAGGAAGGCAGCGAGCATAAATAAAAACTTTTATATTATCTCATCGACGTTTCGGGAGCGGTCGCTTCCATCCTCAGGACGAAATAATTGTTGCAAATGAGATGGAGAACATTATAATGTATACACAACAAATATATATATGTAGTGCATAGTATTTAACAAAATTTTAACAATTGTATGATATATTATTTAGACATCAATCTATCTTCGTCGGCGTTTGAGACTGTTACTCACCTGGACAGCCTAAATAACATATTATACAATTGTTAAAATTTTGTTATATACAATGCACTACATACATTTTGTGAATATTTGTTGTGTATACATTATAATGTTCTCTTATCTCATTTGCGACAATTATTTCGTCCTGAAGATGGGAGCTACGCGCCCCCGAAACGTCGATGAAATAATATAAAAGCTTTTATTTATGCTGGTTGACTTTCCTCATTGAGCTCCTTAGTCGATGTAATTTTTTGATAATAAACGTTGAAACATTATAATAACAAAACATTAAATGGTTTGTTTCAGTGTAAATACTTGACCAGTGTGTCACTTTAAGATATAACACAAATATTAAGTGATATTATCACAGCTTAGAGACGATTTTCAACAAATTGGAAAAAAAAGCTAAAAACGTACACCAGTAAAGTACTAGTACTCTTTGGCGGATTTGATTGAAATTCCTCAAGACGCGTGCGACATGAATACTTAGCTTAAGTATAAAATTTGAGTATCGAGAGATTTTTCCTTTTTGAGTAATTCCCTTAACCCACATTCTTTAATATTTCACTAGAAATCAATTTAATTTATTGTGAAAAAATTTTAAATTTTCAGAAGATCAATTCCCGTTAAAATATCAAAACATTTACCTAAATTTCTCTGAAGAGATTTTATTGCTTTTAAATGCCTGTTTTATTGCTTTTCTGAAAATTGCCATTAAAAGGAGACGATTCCCTTTTAGCTCGAATTTGACGTCATTTTCATAATCATTTGAATGAATTTCAAGTGAAATATTAAAGAATGTGGGTTAAGGGAATTACTCAAAAACGAAAAATCTCTCGATACTCAAATTTTATACTTAAGCTAAGTATTCATGTAGCAAGACTCTCGAGGAATTTGAATAAAATTGGCCAAAGAATACTAGTACTTTACTGATGTACTTTTTTAGTTATTTTTTCGATCTTCTCAAATTAAACTCAATCAATTTTGAAACATGTAGTGTTTTTGATTTGCCTAATAAAAAAAAAAAAAAACGAAAAAAATTAAAACTCGTTCAGCTGGGATGATTTACTTAAAATTAAATAAAATAAAATTTGACAAATTCTTCTCTATCCATATACAAAGCAAAGATTTATGGAAATTACTTTTTAAAGTTGAAGGGTAGCAAAGTAATGGAGAAAAAAAAACAACATTCGAGGAATTCCTCAAACTTAACCGACCGATAGCAAATCATCGTTATAGTAAACAAGAACACGCTTAAACTTCGAGTTAAAAAATGAGCTTTTTCACATATAATTAGCTATCTGACAATGTGAGATACCTGGTATAAGAAGAGTTGTAAAATTAGCAACTTAATAAAGGCATCATTTATAAAAATCTGGTGTGACTCTCGCACAGCACACAACTTTCTCTTATCTTCGGTAATCGAAAGTTGTGTTCTGTGCTTGTCACACCAGATTTTTCGTGACGACGTATATTTAGTCTCCACCGATATATTTGAATTCAAGATGTCAAATTTATAAACATGGGAAAATATTTATATTTTGTTACTATGGCAACCATTTCTCCTACTTTTTCTATGAAGTACAAGAGTAAAGTGGTCTTCAGAAGATTTCAATGGAAAAATGAGAATATACATTTTAAAGAGTATCTAAAAAATAATTGATTTATGAATTTAAAAAAAAATCGTTGTAGCGAATTTTGAGAAAATCGAAAAAAAAAAACTGAAAAACCACATTAGTAAAGTACTAGTACTTTTGGTCAATTTTGATTAAACGCTTATTTTAACGCCCCGGGGAGATGTCTAACTTAAATATAAAATTTCAACCATCTAGCTCAATTCCTTCATGCTTAAAATTGAATACACACCCACAGACAGACCATGTCGCGAAAACCACTTTTTTGGAGTCAGGGAAACTCAAAACGTGTATATTCGTCAAAATCTCGACATCGAATTTTTGACATGAAACCAATACTTTCTCTCTATATATATTTCATATATAGAGGTAAAAGAAAGTAAATATTAGTCTACTATAAATTAAAATAATTAAAGCTAATTAATTTTTTAACAAAAATTTAGGCTTGTGTTCCTAATTTCACCTCTTAGCTAATAGCCCAAGAGCCAGCGACGGCCAGACCTTCGTTATTTTATAAAAGCTGAAAGTTTTTCTATGTATGCCCCCAATACAGGTAAGAATAATCCCCAACTATGAAACTTGGGTCGTGGTGGTTTTGGCAGATAACAGATAGTAACGGTGTAGAAATTTGTATCTCAAATTCGTTATAGTATAAAGCTCAGTTTTTATATATTTTATTCCCAATAATGTTAGAAGTCGAGTTGCCCATTGCCAGACACTTATGACGGTTCCATCCCCTTGCCAGACACCCTTAAACTACAAGAAATTGTAATTATACTTTCGTTATAGTATAAAAGCTGAATTTTATATATGTTATTTGAGGAACTATTAAATGATGTTTCCTCAGTAGCCAGACAGTTTAGATGGTTCTTTCATCTTGCCAGACACATTAAAGTCTGCCGTAGGTACGAGCGCGAGGAATATTAATATATGTAAGAGGGAGCGAGTGAAACAGTCCTTTCGGTCTATTGCAATTTTTTGTTTACCCTATATGGATCTGTTGTTTACTCCATATTGTGTTTTGAAATATTACACGTAAAGCAAACGTTATTCATTTGTGCAGTTTATGAATTAAATGTGATCTAGTAGTAAAGTGTTATCATGGGAGATGTTTGGTTTGTAAAAAAAGTGATGGTAAAATAATATTATTTTCTGAGGAGACATTAATAAAATGTCAAACTGTTATGAAAATCAGAAAAAAACATAACCTAAAATATAAAAACATTATTTTGCCTGATGAATATACAGACAGTGGTTATCACTGTGAATGCTATAAAGCATTCACAAGACTAATAAAAAAAAATATTTTACTGTCGAAACTTTAAGTTCTTTAACTTTAACACAATCTACTTTAAATTCTGAAAACTAGAGTTGAGAAGTCGCTATAGACTTAGAATTGGGTATAGAAGACTTGCAGCCAAGGAATTAAATAAAAAACTTATTTATTTGTTAATCGTCGACATTTCTGTCACAAATCACGACCTTCCTCAGATTAATTAATCGTCTTGAGGAAGGTCGTAGTTTACGACCGAAACGTCGACGATTAACAATTAAATAAAGTTTTTTATTTAATTCCTTGGCTGCAAAATCTCCTATACCCAATTAAATTCTAAATGAATAGTACTACAATCATATAGATACGTAGGCCTTATAGCTGGTAGTTCAATAAAGTTAAGTGAAAAGGAGAAGAAGAAGAAAATTCGCAGCTAGTTGTGTTTCATTATTTTTATTCCCATTATGTTGACGTTTCGATCTCGGTTGGGATCATCCTCAGAACTAATGTGCACAACAAGAGACAAATAGATTAGTATCGGGAAAAAACATGAACAGTTATAAATTTTTTCATCTTAGAGTATAAGCATATATTCTAATCTGTTCATGTTCCCGATACTAATCTGTCTCTTGTGCACATTAGTTCTGAGGATGATCCCAACCGGGATCGAATCGTCAACATAATGGGAATAAAAATAATGAAACACAACTAGCTGCGAATTTTCTTCTTCTCCTTTTCACTTATCTTTATAGTACTACAATCTACGACTTTTCAAAAAAAATCTGACATCTTTGAACCGAATGTTAGTGATGAAACTCAGGCCGTAAAGATTCCGACCGAAAGTGATGATAGTATACTATCACATTAATATATTAATGACTATCAGATCGTTTGTATCTTTTGTAATAAACAAAAGAAAAAACTACGATCTATAATGCTTCTACTTCAAGAAGCTGATACAGATTTTTAATTTAATGATTTATTGACATGAAAATTTTACTTAGTAAGTTTTTGAAATTTTATTTTTTAGTCCTTAATAAATGCTATATAATGAATTTTGATGATAAATCCAAAAAACACTTCTCCACACAATGTGTCTGGCAAGATGAAAGAACCATCTAAACTGTCTGGCTACTGAGGAAACATCATTTAATAGTTCCTCAAATAACATATATAAAATTCAGCTTTTATACTATAACGAAAGTATAATTACAATTTCTTGTAGTTTAAGGGTGTCTGGCAAGGGGATGGAACCGTCATAAGTGTCTGGCAATGGGCAACTCGACTTCTAACATTATTGGGAATAAAATATATAAAAACTGAGCTTTATACTATAACGAATCTGAGACACAAATTTCTACACCGTTACTATCTGTTATCTGCCAAAACCACCACGACCCAAGTTTCATAGTTGGGGATTATTCTTACCTGTATTGGGGGCATACATAGAAAAACTTTCAGCTTTTATAAAATAACGAAGGTCTGGCCGTCGCTGGCTCTTGCTCTATAAGCCTTATACCGAACTTTGTGTCTTAGCTAGCTAACTGCGATCTGGGCTGTTATTTAATCATATGATTAACTTAACCGAAAAGACTCGAACGTAGGAGCTATACCCTTTCACACTCCCTTTTGACGTATAATATTTCAAACTGTTTCTAATTCCCTTGGAGAAAAAAAAAGGAAAAAGTTCCAATTCATTCTCTGTGATTCATTCTATGGAATTTTAATATTATTTGGAAATTATTGAAAAAAAAAAAAAAAAAAAAACGAAACGGATGTGTTATCCGTTTTGTGGTTATTTCATTTCCACTTGCATTTTATATCCAATATAATATCAATACATCTAATGAATATTTCATTTTTAGCGGAGGAGGAGGGGCGTTAACGATGTTAAGAGGAGGAGTCAAATCACGCAGATTATTTTATTAATTATATCCGCATTTTATAATCTAAATAAATTAAAATAATTCGAAATTCTCCATTTTATTTCCGGCACTTAAACATATTCACGCAGTCTTCTCGGCAACTCAGGCCATTTAAGACTTTGACGATAACCTTTGTTATATATTGGGGGTCCAGGCATTTCTATTTAAGCTTAAATCAAATCATCGGCCTGCCTGGGGTCCGAACCCGCGACATTCCGTATAGAAGGCAGGCATGCTACCAACTACACCAAGCCCGGAGGCCTAGATCAGGATTGGATAGCGTTGAAATAATATTTTCATATTCTCCTATTGTGTATTTCCGTTAACCCCTCCACTAAAGACTCTATTTGTCTGATTGTTCTCTTTTTTTTTTTTTTTTTTTTTTTTTTTCTTTTAAACATTTACACTTTTTTTCTCATTCACACTCACACTCACACACGCATTCACACAGTCTTTTCGGCAACTTAGGCCATTTAAGACTTTAGACGATAACCGTTATTTATTATTATACATATTGGGGTCCAGGCATTCTTATATAAGTCATTTGGTATCCAAATGCCTTATATAAAATCATCGGACTGCCTGGGGTCCGAACCCGCGACGTTTGGTATATGAGGTTAGCACGCTAACCTCTACACCATGCCCCGAGGGCTGTTGTTCTCTTAAAAAAAGAGTAGAAATTCAATGATCAATCACCTTTTAATAATAACATGTTCTTCAACATAAATTCTAGGGTAGGATAAGAATTTCTATATTTCGTAGAAACAAATCAATCATTTGACTTAATAACCGCGGTTCTGATTTACGTGTAAATTATATGGAATAAGTTTTTTACTTTCCCTATAAATGATATATATAGAGAGATAAAGTATTGCGATCATATTAAAAATTCGATGTCGAGATTTTGATGGATATACATGTTTTGAGGTCCCCTGAGTCCAAAAAGAGGTTTTCGCGACATGGTCTGTCTGTGGGTGGATAAGTGTGTGTGTGTTCAATTTAAAGCATGAAGGACTTGAGCTAGAAGGTTGAAATTTTATATTTATGTTAGACACCCTCCGAGCTCGTGTAAATAAGCATTTGATCAAAATCGGCCGAAAAGTACTAGTACTTTACTGATGTATAGAGACCGGACAAAAAAGCATAAAAAAAAGGAAAAAAAAAGTGCTTAAAAAAGTATAAAAAACTTGAATAAAAAGTTGTTAAATAAGCATAAAAGTTGAAAAAAAGCATCTCATAAGCAATTTTTACTCATACCAATGGCGTATATAAATTTTTTTTTTTAAAGAAACTAAATTTATTCCGCCACGTCCTGCGAAAAATTTTGTTTTTGCTGAACCAAATTTTTTCACCCTGCGGAAAAAATTTTTTTTACAGGGCTATATTTTTTGCACTGCGGGGTTTTTGGAAATTTATTTTTTTTGGGAGGGGGGGAGCGGGCCCCCTCCCCCCTCCCCCTTATATACGTCCCTGGTGTATGCGTGTGTGAATGGGAAAAAGTGTGTTTTTTAATAAAAAAAAAAAAAAATTATAAATATTCGTAAAATAAGTTCAAATAAGCACGAAGGGGAAAAAAAGCATGAAAACTCAAAAAAAGCAAAAAAAAGCATAAAAAATGCAATCTCAATACACTTAGTTTTTCCTAATTCGTATAGAAATTAAATATCTAATTGTTGCTTATAAAATTGAGCAATAAGCATTTTGCTTAAAATCCGTTCTCTACTGATGTACTTTTTTAGTTTTTTTCGATTTTCTCAAAATTCACTCCAACGATTTTTTTTTTTTTAATTCATAAATCAACTATTTTTTAGATGCTCTTTAAAATGTATATTCTCATTTTGCCGTTGAAATCTTCTGAAGACCACTTTACTCTTGTACTTCATAAGAAAGATATGAGAAATGGTTGCCAGGCAACACTCACACTTTTTTTCTCATTTACACTCACATACACACAGTCTTTTCGGCAACTTAGGCCATATAAGACTTTTTACGACAACCGCTATTATGATAATATATATATTGGGGTCCAGGCATTCTTATTCAAGCCATTTGGTATCCAAATGGCTTAAATAAAATCTTCGGTCTGCCTGGGATCCGAACCCGCGACTTTTCGTATATGAGGTTTGCACGCTAACCCCTACACCAAGCCCCGAGGGCTTTGTTCTTTGTATTTAATTTTCTGTCTTTAATTGTTTCCCAGAAAACTGGATGACGTCACTCCTTGCTTGTTGAATTTTTTTCCTAGAAGCTACCATCAGCCCCCAGAACATATCCAACATCAAATCAATCGATTCCTGAGAAAAAGTTTTTTTTTTTCTCATTTTTACATTTTTTTGATTTTTCTCAAAAACCATTTGAATTAACTATCTGAAACTTTCAGGATCTTATTATTTTATTAGTACCTACAAATCCTTTAAGTATCTTTGAAATATCCTCCAAGGGCAAGTTCACCATACTTATACTCCTAGGGCCTTTGAGGTTTAAATGGCCTTAGATGAGGAGAAAAAGACCTTAAATAATTTTTTGAAAAATCTGATGTGACTTGTTGCACAGCACACAACTTTCAATTACCGAAGGCAAGAGAAATTTGTGTTCTATTAAATTTCTTTCCTGGGCCTGTATTCCATGGTCCAAAGGTAAATTGTATAGTGTTGGCTCTATAAGAGAGTTTTGCAATCTTATTGTAATTAATAAAAAGAAATATTTCTTTTTCACATTACTCGATCATCATTAAATAAATATGGAGATAATATTTAATGGCGATACTTGTTTTGTTTTATAATTTAATTAAAAATTTATTCAATAAAAGAATAACTCTATTATTACGTACAGGATGTTGTAACAGAAAGGAAAGTGGAGATTTTTAAAATGAGAAAATTATGAAGTTTGCAGTCAGTCATTCTTTGTTAATACCAACTCCAGGTACGTCATTTATAGTGGGGGGGGGAGGGGACATTTCACCCACAAGAATCCTTCGATATATTCAATTGAAATAAATATCCCCGTAATGTCTTTAGCAGCCGAGAGGATTATTTAAAAAAAAATAAAATTTCAGATTTTCTCTTCGTCTATGAAGCCATTCATACATCTTGATCATGATACAGATATGATGACATTACATGTTATATAAAAGTTTTTTTTTTTTTTTTTTAAATAATTCTCCTTAAGGCGACTGCACACGTAACCTCAAACTTGACAAGCATGCACGTGCAATCTTTTTTTTTTTTTACAAGCAAACTGTAGAGGAATTTTGCGCAAGCATTTTAATTGTGCAAGCCGCTTGATGCTCGATTGAATTTTAATCATGCACAAGCATATTTGTGCATGCAAAACTCTCCGACATTTTGTAGACGTCTTGACATTTGATATTTATTTAATACTAGTCGCAAAGCCCGCCTTCGGCGGGCTTTCCGCCTAGCCAGGGGGCTGCGCCCCTGGACCCCCTTGCTCGCCTTCGGCGAGCAAGTTTATTCCCAATTTGGGATATTTCTTGTTGCAATGCAAGTGATAAGATGTTAAGGAAGGATCTTATATTCAAGCGAGGCGAGGGTACCGATTGGGCACAGCACAAAAGGGTCTGTTTATGACTGTTTAAAGGGTCAGTCACCTGCGTCCTCTCTTCGTTTTTCAACTGCCGCGTAGCCCCCACCCCCAGCCCATAGTCAGGTAGGAAGCTGGTTCACACAGCATAAAGGACGCTCTCTAATTTCTAGCCAACTTGTTGATTTTGTGTTCCCATATTGAAGAAATTTGATTATAATTAATTTTCCAAAACATTTAAGAGATTCAAATTATTACTACGTTACTCCCAGAGCCATATACTATATGTATACTTAATTTCAAATGGATTCATTGAAAATTGTGGATTTCTATAGAACATATACATACATATTTACATACATACATACATTTTTCCCATTTCATTTTTATATATATAGATAGGGTATTAATTCATTTAAAATTTCAATTTAAATATTAATATATATTGTGTCTTTATTTAAAGCTAGTGAGTATTTCTTGTTATCTTCGAATAAATAACCTTCCGAGTTTGACATTTTTGGCATAAGCTGTTTCTTGCACAGGCATGCTTGTGCCTAAGGGAATTTGTGCATGCTGGTACCAAAAGATTGCACATGCATCATTGTCAAGTTTGCAGTTACGTGTGTAGACGCCTTTAAACTAGGAACCGACCAAATATTCGGTTACGGTTTCGGCCAGTTTCGGCCAAAAATCATGGTTTCGGCCGTAGTTTCGGTTTCGGCCAAAAAGTAGCCGAAACCTGAGTCTGAAAAGATGGGATGAGACTCGCATGCAAAAAAAAGGTAAAATGATTTTCATGGGAGGAAAAAAAAATTTCATAAAAAAAAAAAAACAAAAAGGCAAAATGATATAAATTTTTTTTATAGGAAATCCCAGTTTCGGTTTCGGCCGAAACTAAGGTTGAAAGGCCGAATATTCTGTTTCAGTTTCGGCTGAAAATCTTGTTCGACCTACTTTACACATTGATTTGTTATGATTCTGAATAGAGGTGACCCATTGGCGTAGCCATAAATTTTAGATGGAGGGGGATCAAGAAATTGTTTCAAAAATTTACGATTATTTTAGGGTATTTATAAATCATTTTGGTTTGTTTTTTAGCTAGTGTAAATTATTTTATTTTACTTTCTCTCTACTCTATATCAAATATAATTTATATTTTAATATCTAGTCATTATTGGGCCCATGGGGGTGTTTGAACCCCCAAACCCCCCCTGGCTACGCCTATGGGGTAACCATTTATTATCTGACCGGGGCGTTCTCTCAGTTTCATGCGGACATGATAAAGAGAAAGAGAGAATTAACGCAAATAACATTAAAAATAATGAAAGTTATTAATTAACTCAATCATATGTTAATTTCCTTAAAATTAAATTAATTTTATTGCCTTTTCAAGGATTTATTCAAAAAGAAAAATTGTTTCTTCTGAATCATGTTTTATTAGCAAATTTTTATTTTTTCATTTTTAAACAAAGAATAATTTCCCTTCTAATAAAGGATTTTTTTTTAAAAGGCTGTGGACAAATGTTTTAATTATGTTTCATAAGCCTTGGTCAAGGGATGCTGTGAAAATGATTCTTAATACAAATCTGTCCTTTTGAACAATACTCGAAATTTTAATATCTTCGTAATAAAGGAAATAAGATTTGAATAAATAATCTTGAACCTACGGGCTTGATCTAGTTGGTAGCGTGTCTACCTTCTATACCGAAAGTCGCGGGTTCGGACCCCAGGCAGTCCGATGATTTTATTTAAGGCATTTGGACCAAATGGCTTAAATAGAAATGCCTGGATCCCCAATATATAACAACGGTTATTGTCAAAGTCTTAAATGTCTAAAATGGCCTGGGGTGCCAAGAAGACTGTGTGAGTGTAAGTGTGAAAAAAGTGTGAGAG
>JAKCPI010009422.1:0-50286 GCA_023213315.1 Euborellia annulipes | reverse complement strand
GCCCTCATTTCCCCCGAACTAGCTTTACTTTTGTCGTGACAAGTGAAAGTGCTTTTAGTGTGTTCCATCATTTAATTATAAAATTAATTATTTCAAGTGTTTGTAATTAATTCGTTTATTAATAAATTTGTTCCTGGAATAATCAAAATATACATGAATTGGCTTCTTTGACGATTCTTTCAAGGTAAATAAAATAATTTTCATCATTTTTTTTGCTTGATTGTCAGATGCTAAAATGATAGGCCTATTTATGATTTTTAAATTCTCGCCTTTTACTGACCATCGTTATGATTTCATTTATACCCCCTTATCAAGAGAGGCAATTAAATTATTTCTATTTATAGGCCTATGTGTAATCCATCCAAAGTGAGTGGTGGAGGGAGGGACAGGCGGAGAGAGATTGTAGCCCTGAGGCCTGGACTTATGAAAGGGGCTGGGCTTTGATAGGGAGCTTATGGGGGCTCTCAACGCCGAAATATAGATAATTATTTAAAATAAATTATTAACTTTATGATTCATCCCTCATCGCCATCCAGACAATCTGTTCTATTTTTCTAATACCTATATTTTGGAGTTCAAACCATTTAAAGAAAAAAAAAAAAAAAAAAAAAAAATAATAATAAAATCAAATAAAACAAAATAGACCTATTCCTTTTTTTTAATGTTTTTTTATTTGCTCATCCCTCCCCTCCCCTCCCCTTTTTTTAATATAAAAACAAACACTTTTTCTCATTCACACTCAACACTCACACACACATTCACACAGTTTTTTCTGGCAACTCAGGCCATATAAGACTATTTACGATAACCGTTATTAATTAATAGGGCTATACATATTCGGGGTCCAGGCATTTTGATTTTCTAGTCACAGTTACAGATATAATGACCCATGGTTCTGAGAGATGACATTAGCTTCTCGTGCCAGGGGTCCACTACCCGGGACAAGCGAAAATTTTCAATTGGTTTCTAATCATTTGAAATAATTAGAGATATGGTCTAATTGGCCTCAGCTGCCGAAAAAGAAACAATGTTAAAAAACAAATAAAAAAACTCAATGAATGTGTCATGCAACGTTTTTTTTTTTTATTTCATTTAAAGACTTTTTCGACATCGAGGGCCATTTAGATTTATTTAAATTGATTGGTAACAAATACAATTTAAATAAATTTTTTCCTTAAAATTACACAAGCATTATTTTTTAAGATCTTTTTCAGCATCTAAAGCTATTTAGACCCCATACATATCCGTATATATTTCAAATGATTGGCAGCCAATTCAATTAAATAAACTTTCCTTTCTTGGGACGGGGAGCGTACCCGAGACCCCAAAAACGAGAAGCTAATGTCTTTTCTCTGGATCACGGGCAGCAGGATTTAAAAAAATTCAAAAATAAGATTATTTAAAACACATTTTGAACTTTTGAGCAAGTTTATTGCCAATTTGGGGTATTTCTTGTTGCAAATGTTAAGATGTTAAGGAAGGATCTTGAGTTCAGCGAGGGTACCGACTGAGCACCGCAAAAGAATCTATTTATGACTGTTTAAAGGGTCATTCGTATGGGTGCTCTATTATTTTTTTCAACTGGTTGCGTAGCTCCTCCCATAGCCCTAGTCCTAAACCTGGAAAACTGGCTCTCAAAGCTCTAAAATTTTCAATCCAACTTGTAGATTTGTGTTGAAGAAATTTGATTATAATTCATTTTCCAAAAATATTTAAGAGATTCAAATTATTACACCCTTACTCCTTGGTCCATGTACTATATTCATACTTAATTTCAATTAGGTTCATTGAAAATTGTGGATTCCTATATAACATATACATAGAATATGGAATTTTTTTTTAAAGAAAAGTCAATTGACTTCTCTGTTCATAGAGTTATGAACTTTACAAGTCATGATATTGTTTGCCTCAATCTATCATTTGAATATAATTCTTGAATTGGATTATTAAAAGTAAGTTTCTTAGTTCATAGGAGGGTTGATAGGAAGAGATGAAGAAAAGTTGGTTAATTCTTGTTATTCATTATTTAAGTGTTGAGGAAAAAGGTAATTAAATAATCCCAAGTTTGAAAATTGTACTTTGTGTTCTTTTGAATTTGTTTCTTAAGACTCAATTTTCAACTCTGCTTTCTTTTTCTTCTTCAAGAGGTATAAGAGAGAGATAATTTTTCCCTTATTCATTCCGTTCCTAACTTTCATCCCCGCTTCCTCTTCTTCTTCTTCGTCTTCTCTAAATGGGTAATATAGTCGGTATGATAAAAAATCCCTCTTGTTAATAATTCATAAGGCTCCTTCCGCCTTTAATACTGAACCTTTATCTAGTAAATATAATAGTAATATGCATGCATAAAATTGATCTGGTTTGTCGTTAGCTAGTCGACGCGTCATTCAAATGAACACATTTTGTTGTTGTTTGGGGGGAAAAAAATTTATCTTAATAAGGAAATGATGCATGCATGTATGTACGTTGAGAAATTCTCCTCTCTTGGATTTATCTCTCTCTCTCTCTCTTTTAGCTTGTTCAAAAATGAAGTGAAATTTAAGAGAGCATCTGATGCATATAAATTAAGAAATAAAAATCTCTGGGAAATCTTAACTTGCTTTTATATATAAAGATAAATTTGATGAAGAAATGAAATTTTAAGTCAAAAAATAAAGAAATGAGGCTATTAATAATAATAGTCTCATTTATGCTTATCAATATTCTTAAAGGTGGAGACGCGACATAGCAAATCGTTCTTCAAAATTAAACACAGTTAAAATTTCACATAGGCTATTATTGATATAAATATAGGACAATAGCTTTTTATTACGCATAGTTTATTTAATTTTCTTTTTAATTTCAATTTTTTACGGCAACTTTACACTAGGGATGGAAAAGTCGACTCTGACTTTAGTCAAGAATCGTTCTTTTACTGAAAATAATCGACTTTTTAGAATCGAGTTGTAACTCTTTTAAGCCGGTTCCCATTGGATGACTTCGACATTTTTCTTACAATACTCATTATCCGATGGTAATATAGTTTGTAACGTTTTCATTGATTGTTTTTCATCTTTCTTTTAAAACCTACACATAACACACCAATCAACACGCTTTCTAGAATAGAACGGTTAGGGAAGATATGGTGGCATTTTTAATTCCACAAATTTAATATTGTAATGTTTTATATTGCTACTCAACTTTCATATTTTATGTTCGGGCCCATATCACGTACACATTTCTGGATAGAATATTCTTTTATAAAAATATTTGAAAATTATTTGTGTTTGTTGTATTTAATAAAATGTTTAAATACTTAATAAATCTTGACCAGTTATAGAGTTTTAAAAAAATCGAAAAGTCGTCTTTCAGGAATGATTAATCGATTCTGAGAATCAAAAAATATCAAGTCGATTCCAAAATCGAAAATCGACTTTTCGAGTGCCTTTTCCATCCCTAGTTTAGGCCCCGGCCCTTTTTATTTCAATTGATTGGTATCCAATTCAATTGAAATTGGAGGGGGGGGGATACCGGCATATATCTAAATAATTTAAATAAATTCATCCGACTGTTTGGAGTACGAATCCACTCCCCTTGTCTTTTAGATTATCAATATTGACATTTGTCAACATATATAACTTTCGCCCACGGGGGTGCGGGTGGGAGGAGAGCTAGGAGTAGAGACTTAATTAGAAAGCGCATGAGCCGTATTGTTCCAGGACTTTTATTTTCATGTGTGTGTATTTTAGCGACTTAATAATTGACAATTCTATAGGGTACTATTTATTTGTTTAAAAAGCCTTTTCAAACCCTTGAGTATTCCAAATTTATTCCCTCAGCCCCTTGCAAAAATTATAAATTTAAATTTAACAAAGAAAAAAATGTAGCTCGGACAAAAAAAACGATTTTTAACTTTGCCCATCAACCGTAGGTTGGGTAAAGTTAATGTAATCGTAAAAAAAATCGAAATTTTTCTGAAGCTGCCAAAATGCGTTTTGAGGTCCCCTGAATCCATTTAAGAAGTTTTTGGAATGATGTCTGTGTGTGTGTGTGTATGTCTGTGGTAATTTTTTTCGTCAACGAAAACTCAAAAACTATTAGTTCAATTGTTTTGAAATTTTGCACCCATAAACTAAGGGTAGAGGCCAAGAACTGAAAAGCTTTTGGTAAACATCGGACCATTAGGGGGGGCTCTAGGGGGGGGGGACAAAATTTTTTTCTTACATAACCTATAATTTTTTTTATATATTCAGAAACTAGACTTCCTCCCGAGTAAAATGATATATAATATGTATAACATCAGACCATTAGGGGGGCTCTAGGGGGGGGGGGGGACAAATATTTTTTTCTTGAGTAGTGGGTGGGCAAAGTTGTGCGCTCGGCTTAGTCCGACCCTTTATTTTTTTTTATTAAGAGAAGAAAATGTTTAGTAACAAATAGGCATGAAAAATAAAATAATAATGATTAGTTTTAAGAGGATGTCCCCAGGGAAGATCCTTTGTGATACCTCGCTATCTGTAACTAGAAAATTTTTTTTGGGTGTCGTGGTGTTCGATTGATCTGAGAGGTGCCGGCGGGCCAAAATAGATCATAAAATTTCGCGAGTTTCTCCTGCAATATAGATTTATATTTTATGAATTACAGATTTTGATCATATACTCTAAGTAACCATGTGGTATATCATTTTTTATTCATGATTTCAATAAATATTTCCGTTTGAGAGGCAATTATTAATTTAGATTTTTATCATTTAATTAAATTCCTCTTTTCATTGATCCCTCTCAACGCATTTGTTTTTTATCAAATAAATTCAATTTTGATTTCCATTTAAAATATCATATTATTTAAATAAACAAATCTCCACACATCCGGGATGGTTTAAATTATTCAAATTGTTCTCGAAATTTTCAAACATTTTGACCTCGAAATGTTTTTGGAAAATGATGTGGCAAAAGCATAGCAGCTGCCAAGTGTTGACGAATTAGTCAAACATAAAACTCGAAACTGAAAACAAGAGCACTTTAAGTGCTGATGTGACGCTGGTGCTGGAGGGGGGAGGCACTTGATCCACTTACCACCCCCATCACCTCAAGAGCACCACCAGCACCCGCTTATCTAAACCGTTCCTCTCTCTCTGGATTATACTTTACGAGAGAAAGCTTATAAATTTGTTTTTCCTTCCCCATCTCTTTCTCTTGGAAAATCTTCAATATTTCAAAAAATAAAATTCATTCTAATATTTTAATTTTAAATAAAGCTTTTTAAAGTAATAACCCTTTTTTTTTTTTTTTTAATACTTGAACATTTTCTATTGCAAAAATATTAATATTTTACAAAATTTGACTTATATAGATTTTAAAAAAATCAGAAAATAAGAAAATCCTCTCTATGAAATAGACTTCGTTGATAGGCCTATTATATTATCAGGGTGTCTCAAACTTTCATTTTATATTTGTGGGCGCATCCCCAATGAGATTTGGCAAAATAAATTAGCTATAGCTTTTTAAACACTTTTATCCTTCTTTGTCTATTTCTCGTTCTGGACAAGATATTCTAGTCCATTCAGTTATTATTTGATCAATAAGGATAAGAAACATTTAATTCGGGAGAAATAAAAAAAAAAATGTCAATAAAATTTTAAATTTACAATTAACAAAAAAAGACTAATCTGAAGAGTGGAGGAGCTTTAAGGAGCCCTCACACTGGCAAAAATGTTGCGCAAAATTGGAAGATGTCGTCTTTGTACAAATATGTTGAAATTACAAGGAGAAATTTTGTACAAAAATAGAGTTTTCATTTTTTTTGTGAAGCGTTCAAAAGTTTTCAAAAAGTTTTTGAAAATTTTTACAAACAGATATTTTGTCCTTCCATCACGAAAAGTTTAAACTACCTATTCAATATTTTTTCATAAAATTTTGAGCAATATTTTTGCCAGCATGTGGGCCTCTTTACATAGCTGGAGATATTTCGAACCATCAAAAACCCAACAAGATCATATAAAGCAGGGGTCAGCAACATGATAATCGCGAGTGTATTTTAAAATACGTGCATTTAAATATATACAATTTATTTAAAACTTCCCTTTCATTTGAGTGTAAGCGGTATAATTCAGAAATATGCCCGACTACTAAATCCCTGATTTAAGGTTTTATATTTCAAATTCAAATTTTATATTAATCGGCTAATGAATCCTTAGCCATTTTCTTTTAATATCACAAAAACAAATTAATTACATTTAAAATACATGTCTGATATATATATATATTATAATATTCTTCATTTGAAAAATCAAAATTTCTTTTAACTAATAAAAGATTTATACACACCCTTAGAAGGTTATCGATCCCTGACTTCAATCATGAAACAAATTTTAATGAATGAAAGAATAACAATAATACCAAGGCATATTATGCAAACGATAGATAACACTGGAGATTTCGTACCGAAAGAAATAAACATTTGGGGGATAGATAATATAAGCTCAAACCAACATAAAATAAAAATTTATTTTATTTATTCATTTTATTGTTTATAATTTCTACTTTTCATATTTATGTCAGTATTCTCCGTATAAATTGATCCCAATAAACCATTTTGAATTTAAATGGAGTTTGATTTTCTCCCTTTCAAATCGAAGGGTAAAATATATTTTGCTATTAAATCTAAAAATCCCTTTTAAAACGGAACTATACTATTATACACCGAGTGTAGAAATAATTAAAATAAAAATGTAAAATATCAAAATTTAATTAGAAGTAGTAATAAAATATTAAATAAAAAAGACGTTTTTCTCATATATGTTCATTTACATTCGAAAGTCATGTTTTGATAAAGGAGTAGTGGGAGGGGGATGTCATATATACATATCTATTAAAAAGAAAAATATCACAAATAAACGAACCTCCAGATTGAAAAACACAAAGAAAAACGAGATTGACAGTTGGGACAGAAAAAAAAATAATATAATTCTCATTCATTTATAGAAAGAGAAAAATTGAGATAAATGAAGGAATGAGAAAAAAAAATTGTCATATTCATATTAAAAACAAAACGAAAAGATATTTGATACTTATTTATTAAATTTCATTTTTTTTTCAGGTATTGTTAAAAATATAACAAGCTATTATATATATTTCTATATAGGCTAATAAATAAAATATAATAATAACTTGTGACATTATTACAAGGATACAATAATAAAATTGAGATTATTAGCATCGATTTGTATTGAGCAACCCCAGCGCCTGTGGAATATGCAACACTTCATTATTACTGAAACAGATTCATTCCTTCCTATTCGGGAAGTCTCGATTGGCATTATAGAAATCTAGAGTGATTATCGCACAGCACATAACTTCCTTCCTCTTACCTTCGGTAATCCAAAGTTGTAGAGTGCTGTCACAACATATTTTTTTTGTGTCGTTTTCCCATAGCATCTCAGTTCCAAACTTGACCACTTGCGTTTCCTAGATGGCCCTGAGCTACGAATACTTCCATTGGAAATAAGAGAAAGTAAAAATCAGAAATATTACATCAGTAAAGTGTACTACAAACAATTTTCACGAAAAAACTAATATACTTTTTAGGTGGGTGGCCCAATAATATTTTCTCGATGCTAATAATCTCAATTTTATTATTGTTTCCTAGTATTAATGTCATAAATTATTATTATATTTTATTTATTATTCTTCTCCACTATATTTTTTTTGACTGTTAAACAAAGCCATGCCTCCTCCACTTTTACAATAAATATATAAATATCACTAAATACATGCAACCTGTATATTTATAAAGATCTCTTATATGCTACTATTATTTGTGGAGTAAATTGACGGTAAAGTTAACCCCACAGGCAAATCCGTAGATCTATATTAATTTAATCTCGTTCTTTTGTTTCGGGTAAACATCGAATTTCTAAGTCAAATACAAATTTTTCTTCAATTTCATAGCCTTTTGTTGGTAAGTGGAAGCAATCTACTTATTTATCTTTATGAAAATCGGCTTTTAAATTCTATAGAAATTACATATTGCTTATACTTCTTTTTTTTAATATTTAAATTAACCAAGTACTCTCAAGTGTTTTTGTTTTGAGGGCTAATTAAAGAGGCAAATAATTATTAGAGCAACATAGGTTAGAAGAAAATTTGTACATCAATACCTCGAACAGTTGAGTTAATCGGTTTTTTGAATTGAGGAGCTAACTTGTTTATTTTTGAAGATGCCAAACAACGTTTTGTCTTAATTATTGATATAATTAATAAATATATTGAAACAATTGAGTGAAGATACAGTATTTTATTTATTTTAAGATTTGATTTGATTTTTAACTTTGCCCAACAACCGTAGGTTTGGGTTTATGTAATCATAAAAAAAATCGAAATTGAACTGAAGCTGCGTTTTGAGGTCCCCCAGGATCCATTTAAGTACTTTTTGGAATGATGTCTGTCTGTGTGTGTATCTGTGTGTATGTCTGTGGTAATTTTTTTTTCGTCAACAAAAACTCCAAAACTCTTTGTTAAATTGTTTTGAAATTTTGCACACATAAACTAGAGGTAGAGGTCGAACTGCAAAGCTTTTGGTAAACATTGGACCATTAGGGTGGGCTCTAGGGGGGGGGGGATATTTTTTCTTACATAACCTATAATTTTTTTTATATATTCAGAAACTAGACGTTCTCCGGAGTAAAATGATATATAATATGTAAAACATCGGGCCATTAGAGGGGGCTCTAGGGGGGGGACCAATATTTTTTCTTACATAAATTTTTTTTATATATTCAGAAACTAGACTTCCTACCGAGTAAAATTATATATATTTCTTTTTCCTTTCTTTTTTAATTTTTTTTTTTTTTTTCCCCTACCTATCTCTTCTAAAATTTCCTAATTTATATTTTTGTATAATGATAAACATCGGACCATTAGGGGGGGGCAATATTTTTTTCTTGAATAGTGGGTGGGCAAAGTTGTGCGCTCGGCTTAGTCCGACCCTTTATTTTAAATTTTGAAGTGTTTCTAACTCCTCCCTTTCCCCAAAACCTGACTTTGAATTAAAATTTTATTATTTCAAGCAAATTTTTAATCGACACAAAAAAATCTGCTGTGATATAAAAAGAACACAACTTTCAATTACCGAAGATAATAGAAAGTTTTGTGCTGTGCGTCCAGTCACTCCAGATTTTTTTTCGAAAACATTAAAGTTAGTATATACATTTATTTTCTACTTGCTGAAGATTTAAATTTAAAAATTATTTACTATATATATTACTCTATATATAAAACTCTTTTATTACTTTTAAATTAAAAATCTCTGGTAGAAAAACTAATTACAAACTTAAAATCAAAGTTTGATTAAAGTTCATCCAAGTTGATTAATATTCATTCGTGATAATAAAAAAAAAAAAAAAAAAAAGGAAAAACCCAGCAGGCATTTAATGTCAAGTAGTCATAAGATCGTTTCTTAGACTTGATTTTATTTGACTCCCGAATAGAATCATTAAGTTATCGCACATTTTGACTCTAATCAAAGCAGGGTGGGAGAAATCTCCATAAATGTCGACAATTTCTTTGAATAAATATCTTCTCTTTATATAATTCGCTTTATACAGTACAGTACATCCTTCTGTCCTCTTGAGTATCTCCACAACGAGAGTTGGAATTTTAAAACGAAATTTTATAATAAAAAATTAAGATACACATTTGTTAAATATTTCTATGACTAGTAAAGTCCGAATCGAGGTATTTATTATAATTTTATTCAAATATATAGATCTATAACTATTGTATAATTAATCCCCATTAAGAGCTTTGTTGCTTACAATAGGGTATTACTGTAGAGCAGACAGTGGCGGATCCAGAGGGGGGGGGGGAGGGGAGGGGGGGGGTAATTTGGTGTGACTGGTCGCACAGCACACAATTTTTTTCTTATTATCGGTAATTTAAAGGTGCATTCTGTAGTTGTTTACCAGAATATATATATATTTTTTTTATACAAATCAAATTTTTAAGTATTAGTTTTTAAAATTTTATATTAAAAATACAATTTTTTCCCCAAAAAACATATTTTTCTCAAGTCTCGAAGGGTAGGGGGTAATTACCCCCTTACCCCCCCCCCTTGTATCTGCCCTTGAGAGCTGACCAAGATGTCTTTCCCCTTCTTAGATGAATTAATTTCTACAAAAGCTTTTAAAAATTGAATTTCTCTCAACGTATATATCAGAACAAAAAAAAAGAATATCCGATTTCAATTAATTTTTTCTTTATTTATTTATTCGATCCATATCTTTTTCATTTATTAAAAAAAAAAAAAAAAAAAAAATCTAATGAGATTGGCAGAATATATTGTTGCGTGTGGGCGGCTAGAGGGTTCACAAATTTGAAACTTCAATTTTGTTTTATACATGAAAGAGAAAGTGAGAGAAGAGGTGTCAGAATGATGGAGAGAAAGACACTGTAAGTGAAGGGGGAGGTTACTGTGAGGGGTTAAAGTCCGGATCCTTTTCAACTTTGAACTTTCCACCATTAAAGCATAACTAAATAAGTAACTAATTTCAAAAGGGTATCCATCTTTCTTTCTCACTTCTTCATAATTTAGTCAATCTTTAAATGTAGCTAGATTTACAATTATAGGCGCGTATAAAAGGAAACAAATTCATCTCTTTTTTTTACTTTCTCTTACCTATATGTATATGAAGAAGGCATCACTTCCGAAAGAACAGTACATCGAAATATTTTATTATTGCTACTAAGGGTATAGCAAACTTTTGATATAAATTCTATAGAAATATAAAAAATTTAAATTTTGCAATTTTATTTAGCAAAAATTATCTTTTTTCGAGTATATTCCTAAACATTTATCCAAGATGAATTATGATAGATTTTAGTAATTATGATATAATAGAAAAGTTTTTTTTTTTTTTTTTTTTTTAAATAAAATTTATTTAAATTATTATTATCCTATAAAATAAAGGTATTTTTTTATTCATTTCGTAAATTGATTCGTAAAAAAGATAGAAAAGAATATAAAAGAGAGAGCGAATGAATGCTTATTTTAAAATTACATCTATAAGGAATTACTTTATTATGACTACTTAGATTCTGTCAACATAAAACTCACAGAAAAGAGAGAAAGAGAGGACATAAAACCTGCTACGAAATTAGGGAATAAATAGAGAGAGAGAGACCTGAATAAGTAATTCGGAGGTTTGATGTGTATGCATCTTCAATAGAGAGAGAAGGTACTTTAATACTATCTTAAGTCAAAGGCATTGGGACAATTTTAAGATAAAAATCTTATTATTCAAGTATAATAAAAATTAAAAAAAAATTGTCTGTCACATTGTTAATTTAATTTGATTTTACAATCAAATTTTACTGACATTAGATTTCGTAGTATATCATTAGAAGACTTTTAGAGTGGTATATGTAATTTATACATTATATTACCTGGTATTGTTATAAGATTTCATCTCTCCAATATTCCAACACATCTTATTTCATTTTCTCATATTTCATCACGTCTTAAACCATCACAAGGGCTCGGATTTTGCATATAATGCATGTTTTTTTTCTTAATCGCTATCCTTCTAATTTTTTTTAGCTTGCCGTTTTAGGGTATCAGGACCCACCCAGAGAAATCTTATTTTCCATATAAATGCATATTTTGGAGTTTAAGTGCATATTTGACTTATTTAGCGATTTAAGCTAGATTTTGCATATTTGTGCGATTTTTATTCCCCGTTTCTTGACAAATCAGAAAAATAATTTAAGAAAATTTCAGAGACAGAGAGGGAAGGCCAGAGGTTTCAAACCTTTTTTGACCTCCCACCCCCACCCTCTCTCACTGTCAAACAAGTCGAGAAAATTTAAGGAAATAATTAAAATAATATTTTTCATTAAAATTATTTTAAAAAAAGCAAATGTGTGGGGACAGATACCTCTTGCTCTCCTTTGGCGAGCAATTTTCCATCTACGGTAGATAGAAGGAAATAAAGAGAAGGAGAAGGTGGGCGTGGCCTCGCCAAGACTTCGGCTAATCTCGCCTTCCTCCACCTTAGCTCGGGCGCTGGGAACGCATTTTTGTTAGGAACGCGTTTTTGTTACTTTACATTTTCTCCCAATTCACCCTGCGAAAGCCGCGTTAAAGAACTTCATTCTAAAAAATAAATAAATTGGAGTTGTATTGTCGGTCTCTTGAAATGTAGAAATCATCATTTCGAAGTTCTTCAAAGCTGACAAAGTCACACTTATAAAGACTTTTTGACAGCTCTGAAGCTGGTTCAAATATAGAACCGAAACGTCAGCTGTCTAAATAAAATAAATAGATCTATATAAAGAAAAAAATATTGAAACATTTTCTCATTTTGATGCTACCCATTACCCTTTCCCTTGAAAGCTTTAAATAATATTTATATATAGATTGTGTTTATTGTGAGGTTAACGAAAGTTATGTGTTGTTCTTACTCACACTAGATAATTATTTTAATTTAGAATATTTCTTAATATAGACTGCTATAAAATAAAATATATATCTGTCTGGTGTGACAAACACCGAACACAACTTCAAATAGAAAGTTGTGTCCTGTGATCATCACATCTGATATTTTTGGGTTTCTAATAGTTTATTAATATAATAATACGATAATTGCACAAGGAATTTGTTTTTTCCTTCCAAACTAACGCATTGATGAATCCAGGGGGTGATTTTACTGAAGAAAGGGAGGAGAAAGGGGTGATCTCACAACAGAGCCATATGTAGAGAGTCATAATTAATATTCTGTTGATAAAAAAAAAAGTATTAAAAAAATAGATAGTTTACTTATTTAGATATTTTTTAAACTTAAAATCACTAACGATTTAAGTCTATCTTGAAAAGAGTAAGAAAGGATTAAAAAAGGTCAGGAAAAAGTTTATTTATTTCAGTAAACATGATTTTATTTGATAAAGCTAAAAAAAAAATTGAAATTCTCCTGAGTTTTCGTGACTTGTTCTGTTCTTCTTATTGATGTTTGGAAAATATTTCGATTATTGGGACTGAATGAATCATGGTTGGCGTCGTCGGTGACTAAAAGGGGGGTAGCAGAAAAGAGAGCAGGGGGTTCGTGTCTGATTAAAGTGTCTGCCTGTCACGCCATCGGCCTCAGGAAACGAATTTGAAAAAAAAAGGGAAGAAGAAATAAAAGTGTGTATGAGAGAGAGAGGAAAAAAAGAAGATAATTCTTCTTTTAGATATACAGTAGTATAAACCCAAATGAGAAACCACAATTCAATTAAAGATTTATGGAGAAAACATCTTTTTAACTACATCAAATGAATCATATCACCATCATCTAATAAAGAGGTCATTTCCTTTTCCAATTTTAATTTCTCAGTAAGAACTCAATCTTAAATAGATAGATTACTGTTTAATCCACATAATAATGAGTAAAATTTCAAAAAAAAAAAAAAATCTGGTGTGACTGGCCGCACAGTACACAACTTTCTCTTACCTTGAATTGAATTCCGCCCTTTCTCTACTCGAGTTTACATGTTATTTAAAGTTTTAATTAAATTAGCACATAACAAAAATAAAATCAACTCACTTAACTCAGAATTTTCTTTCATATTTCATCATCATCGAGATTATTATTTTTACAATATAGGCCTATATATTATTTGAACATTGGAAATTCTTGGAGTATTCACAAATCCCTTCTGTTTTTTAATCTAATAACCATTTATTTGCCTTATATTTTGAAGGGGAATATTTATTTAAAATAATAGACTACTAATTATTTTAAATACAGTCAAATAACTTTTAACCTGAAGTGTATGGTAAATGGTGAAATATTTTTAAATTTGAAAAGGTAAAATAAAATGATTTGTACCAGATTTTACGTTTTACCTTTTTGGTCATTAAGTTTTCCTTTTTTTTATTATTTTTTTTATAAAAATATTTAAAATATTCAATTTTTAATTTTTTTTTTTTTTTTTTTTAATTATTTTTTTTTTTTATTAAAAAAAAAAAAAAAATAAAAAAAAAAAAATTTTTAAATTTGTAGATATTAAATTAGTTATTAATTTTTTAAAAAAAAAATTATTTTTTTTTTTTAATTAATTAGTGAAAAGAAAAAAAAATGAATTTTTTTCTTTTTTTTTCTTAGGGAAAACACACCCCCCCCCTCTCCCCCCAAAGGGACCGGGAGAAAAACTTTTTAAAACCTTTTTAGAGGCGCACCTTAAAATTAGTACAATATACACCATATACTTAAGTCACTAGCTATCAGGTGGGGACTTAATTGTGGTGCTCACTGTACCACCAGCAAAGATTTTATTTATTTTTACAACTTCATTTTTCTGGACTAACAAAGTTTGTAGTTTTAAAATCGACAATACAACTGTATAAATTAAGAGGAACAGACAATGTTATATATCAGAAAAAAATCTGCTCTTTTTTCGTTAGTTTTATAATTTTTAATTAAAAACTTCTTGAAGACTTCGGGAAAAACACAACAACACTCCAAACTTCTACTCATAACAAATGAAATCACAGGGGTATAAAATAAAATAGCTTCCTTACCAGGGCTGCAAATCCATCATAACAAAAATTTTCCGTTTGTCCCAAGTTTGTTATATGTCCTAAGTTAAGTTATTTGACTGTAACAAATCCTATCTCATAATAATTATTTATAAGCTTCAAATTTGTAGCTACTTACCCCATTTACTTAAGTAACTGGGAATTTAATTTAAATTCATCGTTCATCTCTTTCTCTAATCAATTAAAAAAATCTCTTTTATATTGTATTTTACTTTTTTTTTTAATATATACCAGGATATAAAAACTCCATCAATTTTTTTTAATTCTCTCTATCTTTTCATAGAAAAAAAAACATACGAATTAAAAAAATTAAAAATATTATTAATAATAGCAACAAATATAATTTTTCCAATTAAATAAAAAATTGTTTTTCAATAGCGTTTGTTATTATTATTATTATTATTATTTTTAAACCAAATTCATTCACGTGTATCTATATGTATTTCAATACAAAGTGTTCAGTTATTTGTTAATTAAAGGAAATTGAAACAATAAATTAAATACCATTATTTTATCACTAGCTTAAAAAAAAAAATCAAATTCAAAAAGATTTCTATTTTATTTTCAAAGTAAATGGGAATATCCTGGCAAAATTTCATAATAACCGTATAATCGCTTGCCCGATCAAGAATGAGCAGTTAAGTCTGTTTTAAATTTTACAGTATATTCACTTGTTTGCAAGAATTCATGTTTTTTACTCAAGTCTTTGGGGAAAAAAAAAAAAAAAAAACTACACATATAGTCAGTGTTAATAAGTTTTTTAGAAAAGGAAGAAACATGGAAGTATACGTTAAAAATAAAATTCATCGTCTTTATAAATTATTACTGTGTAAAATTAAATGGAGAATTTTATTTGTTAACCCCTTAATACTACCTACTGAATAAAGTAGAGTTTGTCTTCCGAAACTGCTGGATAGCTTGAGCCTATGACTTTATTTATTTATTAATTTGCGAGTATATTTTTCATATAATATTATATGGTTTTCGAATGGGGGGGGGGGATATTGTGCCCCTGGCGCTAGTTAAGGGGCCATTCATTAATTACGTAAGGACAATTTTAGTCATTTTTGACCTCCCCTACCCCATGTAAGTATACATAAGATTTCTCGAACCCCCTCCCTTTCTTACGTAAGACTTTATCTCGTTCTTCTAAATAATAAAATGGGATCAGTTCCGCTAAAACTTACAGTTCAACTTTAATCAAATTTTTAACAAATAATAATTTAAATTATACTCTTCTCATGCTATAAAATGAAATTAGATTCTTTGTATTGAATTTTGATTCAAAAAATATTACGTCCTCCCCCTACATAAGGACATGTAGAGATTTTCTTAACCCCCCCCCCTCCCCCTCAAGACCCTTACGTAATTAATGAATGGCCCCTAAGCTCACTACGCCACAGTTGCAATCCTATTCAATCGTCACCACAGCCATTCAGACTTCATTGAACTATGACATAGAAATTAGAATTTGTTTTTTTTTTTGGAGGGAATTTCTGTTGACTATAATAGATTATATGTAGGTTTTTTTCTCTCCTAATGATTCATATTAAAATTTTCAATTTATAACGTATTACTGAGAATCAATAAGTGAGCCCGAGTCCCCTGATGCTTCCCCCCCCCCCCCCCCTTCACCATTGCCTGTGGCATATAGGCTTATATTACCTCTAAAAGAACTATTACTCTTTTATCATTCAATATATTTTTATTTTTCGATTTTTTCTTTTCATTAAATATTCCACATGAGATAAAAAAAAAATAACCATAAATGTTTTCTTAAAATATCATCTCTTGCGTGAAATTTGAATAAGAACAAATGGGGGTGGAAGGTTACAGAGAGTGAGAGGGAGTACGTAGAACTATCACGCCTGGCATCGACTTGACGCCATGACACATTGTGCCCATTAATCATGTGGTCCCTTGTCAACCACCCCAGGATTTTTTTTTTACCTCGTCCCCTTTTATTCAATAGAATTTCTAATCTAGATTTTTGTTGCTTATTTTATATAATCAAATATAGTGAAGAGTGGCTTCTTTTTTTTTTTTTTTTTTTTTTTTTGTGGCTGACTCAATGCAAATCGGGACCCATTTCTTTTTTCTTTTAATCTGGTTCTTTTGTTGTTGAGCTAATATCGAACTCGACTTAAGGGTTATTGAGTTATATTAAGCCCTCTCAATGGCTTCTTCTTCTTTAACTTAACCGATCATCAAACGTTATACGAGCTTATTTATGTAATAAAAAAAAACGAGAGTCAATTTTAAAAAGTTATGGTCAATACACTACTATAAATAAACCATTATTTTCTATTTATTTTCAAAAAATAATATTTTCCATGATTTGCATAAAATTTTTCGCATTTTTTACGAATTGCAAAAAAAAAATTATCATAGATATTTTTCGAGATTTTAGTTATTAGAAATTTTAATATTTTTGTGGTGGCTCTGAAGGATTGACCAGAAGACAGCCATAAAATGAAATCACTTTGATTGACTGTAGATTATCCTGAGACGTTTCAGAACATTTTGTTACTAGCTATCGGATTTCTATGTAATTGCATATCGACGCCCTCTGTAGAAGTGTCTAACTCCACTTTTTTCGAAAATCATTTTTTTGTATTTTCTGTTGAAAAATATCATTCTCCTTATGCCCTGAACTGGGTAAGAGCGTAATTCAAATTTTTCAGTTTGAAAAGTGTTTAACAGTGGCTCTAACAATGACAATGAAATGTTTTTTGGCTCTCCTGAAAAATAAACAAAAATGGAGTTAGGCACTTTTTTTAATTCGAATAATACCTCCTATGGTTCAAATTTAATATTGCAAATTTGTTGAAATCTGTTATTTATTTTAAAATGCTCTGTCTTGAAGATGGGTTGGATATAGCCTCTAAAACTTCACAGGAGAGAAATATTTGGTTGGACTTTTTACTTTCTCTTACCTATACATATATATTATATATATATAGAGAGAGAAAGTATTGAATTCATGTCAAAAATTCGAGATTTTGATGGATATACATGTTTTGAGGTCCCCTGAATCCAAAATTTCTCAATTCGCTTTAACGATTTTGATTAAATTTCAAAAATCAATTATTTTTTAGATGCTCTTTCAAATTTATATTCTCATTTTGATCTCAAAATTGTTTGAAGAACACTTTACTCTTGTACTTCATAGGAAAGATAAAAGAAATGGTTGCCATGGTAACAAAATATAAATTTTTTTCCATGTTTATAAATTTTATCTCTAGAATTCTAGAAACTAAATATATCTCGACACAAAAAAATCTCGTGTGATAAGCACAGAACACAACTTTCGAATACCGAAGGTAGTGTGCTGTGCGACCAGTCACACCAGATTTTTATTATTTATGTTTGTACTCTGATATTTTACGATTGTCTTCGTTTCATTTTATAAACTATTTTGTGCAACATAAAAAATAAAGCCTATACGAGTTAATAATTTTCATAACTTAAAAAGATGAACGTTTCTTTTGTCAACTATTACTTTTCCTAACACATGATAATTTTACACTGCATAAACTAACCCTATTCAAACACATTTTCTTTTAATAAATTTATTTAAAACAATACATGACATGTAAAAATAAATATATGAAATAAACTTGAAAAAGAGAAATGCCAATCAATTTCCCCTAATTCTCTCTCTCTATTTTCATGATAATTAAACGCCAGAAAAAAAAACCTCCGTTTAATTCTAATTTAGAACCTTTTACACACAAGTTAAAACAAATAATTGTTTGAGAGAAAAGGGGTAAAATAGAACATGTTTTTATTTCCTAAAATAGACGACAAATTGTCAATACGATTTGTTACTATTCCTTTCAGCTCACTACTATAAAATGTTATCGACTCAAATTCCTTTTAAATTATTCGCCAACGATCAATACAAGATAGTTCAATTTCTATCTCTATTTAGAATCTTTTCGCGCTGTCAAAAAAATACAAATACTCAATTTTTTTTTCTAATCAAAATATAAAATTTCTTTAATGTCACTTACTATAACAGACTATAGAAACTACAACATTGAATAATGTCACATCTTTTGTTATTTTAAGGTGCGCGTCTCGAAAAGCCGTTAGACGACGATTCAGTACCGTGTTACTCTAGGCGGCAAGAGATGGCGTTAGTTTTTCCCATAGGGATACAAGGGATTTATTCCATTTCATTTTAAAGATTCCAGCTAATTAATTAAGGGTAAAAAATAATTATTTTTTAATACAATGATTACTAATTTAATTATCTATAAGATATAGAGCGAATTTTTAAAAATATCTTTTATTTAATGTGATTAATCTAAAAAAATTTTTTTATTTTTTCGAAAATCAAAAAAAGGGCTTCTATAAGTTGTAGATATTTTAAATAACTTTAATTTTTAAAAAATTTGAGGTCGATAGCTTCAAAATTGTGGCTTCTGGAATCTCCCAAAATTAGCACCCCGAGACGCGCACCTTAACATGGTGACTAACACTGATAAAAAAAAAATAATAATAAAATTCCTACTCGAATAAAATAGTATGTTATATCATGGCACTAATGGATTTTTTATTTGAATGCAAATTTTTTTCTGAAATCTTTAATTTTTTTTTTGCATTACATTTCATGTATCCAATAATAATAAATGCGAATGTGTAGAGTAGCGGAGGTCATTTTTTAAGGGAAGATAAACTATTCGCCCTAACGGATGTCTGGTTTTAGCTTAGGGTTAGTTAAACAGGCGATAAAACAAATAATGGAATGGGGTACTGTTTGGTTTTAACCCTAAAATGCTTCACAGCGTGAGAGAAAGGCCAACAAAAAGTAAGGGTAAATGTGTCCATTTAGAATTAATGTATTTTTTTTTAACATTCCTCTATGACCTATTATTAATCAAGGTGTGTGTTTTATTATAAGTCTTGGAAAAATGTGACATTTTTTCACTCTCATTTTTTTTTACTGGTTCATTATACTCTGAGGGAAGAGAGAAAGCAGTAGCGCCATTTCAACTTTTTTTTTGTGGCGGGGGGGGCAGCATATTTTTATTTTTCTCAGTTTTCTTACAAATATCTATCCCAAATTTGGTCAAAATATATTTAATTAAATAATTTTTTACAGTTTTTATACCCGTAGATATATTTTGAAATATTTTATTCAGAATAATCTAAAATATAAAAAGGATTAGATCCCTTGGAAGGGGGGGGGGGAGACAAATGCCTCCTTCGCTCTCTCTCTTGTAAATATTTCTACTGATCAGTGCATTTGGCAAAATATTTTCAATAATCAGGGTGTATTTTTTTTTTTTAAACTCGCACTTTTTTCTCATTCACACTCACACACACATTCACACAGTCTTTTCGGCAACTTAGGCCATATAAGACTTTGACGATAACCGTTATTATTTATAATATCTATTGGGGGTCCAGTCATTTCTATTTAAGCCATTTGGTATCCAAATGGCTTAAATAAAATCATAATGAGGGTGTAAACTGTGGGTGTGTGGATTAAAGAACCTCCTTGTCCATTACAGTATTCGAAATATTCAATCAAATTTTTCATTAATGGGAAATTTCCAAATAAAAAAATAAAAAGTAAAAATGCATCGGGATTCTTGCTTAACAATATTTTTTAGCCTATAAAACTTTTAGTCATAACTAGTTGAAAACTTCTCTCGGTGTTAAAAAAAAAAAATATGATTTAGATTTGTATGAAACCAGAAAATTTATACCGGTTAATTTATTCAATTTAAAACAAATATCGTGGCCCAACAAACATTTATTTATTTTTACTTATATAGGCCTATATAACTGTACACTATACCTAGCTCTCTTACCCTCTTCATTAAGAATTTTGTCTATGTGTTAATTATGGTGAGTAGATGATGAGGTAATAAGATTCTGAGCTTCTTCCCCCCCCCCCACCTAATCACTCGTTCTGATCGTAATCAGCAATTGATTTTTAAAGAAAGACAAAAGATGGGTTGATCGAATATAAATGAAAGGGATTTAGTTGTGTCTAGTTTAAAGGTTAATCCTAAAATTATTCAGGGCTTTAATTATCCTCTAGAGAGGCTCCTAATCAAAGTCCAGAGTTACGACTTGAGAGAGAGGAAGATAGAGAGAGAGAGAGAGGATGATGAGTCGATAGACGCTTATAGATGGCTGTTTTAAGGAGAATAAAACAAAACATAAATGGATATCAAAAACAAAAGTCCCAATTAAATAAATTTAAAATCTTATAGAATTTTTTTTTTAAATTATTAAAAATTTAATGTTTATAAATTATGGTAAAAATTCAAAAATACTTAATTTCATTTATCGATTATCGTATACCAACCAACCGATTTCCTATCGATAACACTTTATTGCCATTTCATTTTCTCTAAATCGTTCTAATTTTTTTGGCACAAACAAATCGGTTAAGAGATGTTCTATTAATGTACGATTAATTCCCTTATTAAAGAATTATTTTAGCACTATATTTTCATATTTAATACATTAAAATGATTGTTATTCTAAAGTTTTTTCTTCACCTCAAATCACTGAATTGTAGTCAATTAAATATCACTATTTGGCTAAATAAATTTGCTATGTTTTGCTGGATAAAGATGCTAATAGCCGAGGGCTACAGTCCACATACGGAAAAAAACTAATATATGTTATTTTGAAATTTTTTATTTGATATTTTCTGCATCTCTGTATCTTAAACGTTTATATATTTGCGAAACAGTGATCCAGCACATTTATTAATATAATTTGACAATGGCGATGAGAGATGGGGTGAGAGGTGTAAAGGTACAGTGAGGGACAATATTAAGTCCCTCCCATGCGTTTTCTACATGTGATTTTTTCATTGTTTTTATAAAAGAAAATGAAAATCTTTATTGGAAATTTTCTAGGTTTGAACCTTGAAAGTTTCCATTAAAAAATATATAATATTTTTTAAAAACAATGAAATAATCACAAGTAGAAAACGCATGGGTGGGATTTAATATTGTCCCTCACTCTACATTGCCCACCTGGTATTCCCCATGAACAAATTAATAAAGCTTTTAATTACTCTTATTTTTTTCGGATTGCTGTAATGTGATGATTTTCCAAAAAAAAACAATATGCTTTTCTGCCAAAAACAGAACCCCCCCCCACCGTTCCGAAGCCTATGTCAAAAAATATTTTCGAAAAATTATTGGGCACTTGATTGTTATAATATATGTATCGTTTCTTATTTTTATTTTTGATAGATAGTACCTAGAAAATTAATTACTATTTTTTTTTTTTTTTTGTCAAGTTTCCTTATAAGGTAGACGGACTTTTTCTGTCACACTGTATAATAAATTATTCTTGTTACGCCACTAACCCTCTGGTATGATAGTATCTACTAGATAAGTAAGATATATCATTAAATCAAATTTATTTCTTTACCCTGGGGGTGGGGGTCCACTACATTATTATTAAACATTCAATAACAACATTCTTTAAGTTGACTTGGCTTTAAATTTGTAAACCAAGCCAAACCCAAATACCCCTCCGGTAAAAGAGAACAGAGAAGGGGGGAATTTTCCATGAGCTATAAAACAAAAGTTTATATGTATTTTAAATAGCAAGTCAGAGCCAACTCTAAAAGGGGGAGGATCTTCCTTAAGACTTCAATAAGATTATAATAAAAGTCTTCTCTCCTTCAATTACTTTAAATTGGGTTCAGCTTCTAGGGAAAAAAATAAAATTAGACCTGATGTGGCTAGCATATATTTTATCTAGATAGTCAAATAAACTTTACTATGATTTACTATAAAACTTCTACTTCAAACTCTTAAATAAGCTGGAAGATTGTCATCATTAAAGTGAGAAATTTTTTGTTGTTGCATTTTAATTTATATAAAGAATAACGCCTCTTTTTTTGGAGAATCTCTTTTTATTTAGGGCTACTACTAAACCATCCCATTTAGTACTATAAGTAAATATTTATAGTGATGAGAAGTGGTGTAGATTTGAATTGGGTATAGGAGACTTTGAGCCAAAAATTAAATAAAAACTTATTTAATAGTCACGTTTCGGTCGCAAGTCACGTCGTCCTGAGGAAGGTCGGACTTGCGACCGAAACGTCGACGATAAATTAAATAAGTTTTTATTTTTTCCTTGCTCAAATCTCCTAACCCAAGTAAATATTTATTAGGGTGGATCGAAAAAAGTCAAGTTTTGAATTCAGAGTTGCTATAGTGCGGAAAAGTTGCGATTGGTAAATACAATACAAGAAAAACAAAAAAAAAAAAAAAATTTTGAAAACAGACTTCATCTTCCGACCGCGTGCGCAATCGGAAGCAAGTTTCATAAAATTAGTGAAAATCTTAATTTTTTCAAATTTTTTTTTTAAATTTTTAATTAGGCCTATAAATATCTAAACAAGCAAAGAGCTGGACAATTGGCATGCAACTCAAAATCAACAACTTTTTGTCCTCACAAGATTATTTTCCAAACATAATAAATGTGTCCAAAAATTACAAATTTCGTTAAACTTCTAGAACTTGGGCGATCGGAAAATATACTCTTAGAGACAAACAACAATTTTTTTATGCTTTTCAATGAAAAAATTAAAAAATTTTTTGAAAAAAATTAAGATTTTCACTAATTTTTTGAAACTTTGGGCCGATTGCGCTATCGAAAGATGTAGTCCGATTTCAAAATTTTTTTTTTTTTTTTTTTTTTGTTTTCTTCAATTTTACCAATCGCAACTTTTCCGCACTATAAGCAACTCTGAATTCAAAACTTGACTTTTTTCGATCCATTCTAATATTTATACACTGATCTTTCAAAGCAAAATTAATCGGATAATAAATCTGCATTTTAGAGCGGGCGCTGGAGGTAGTTGAGTATGCAAAATTTGAGGACCGAATTCTGACAATGGATTTGGGCTAAGAATAGCTCCCAGAATAAGGATCCGGATCTTGCCGGGCCAATTTTTGGTCCAATTTTTTTTTACCCCCACCCCCATAGGAAATCAATGGAGTGCATGCTAAGATGATGTGAAGATTTGCAATTATGGTCAAATTCGAGTACTTAAAACCTCAAACAATGAAAAAACTGTCTTGTCAGCAACTGAGGGGATCCTCTAGAGTCCCCTGAGAAGTACTATCTTGCCACCAGTTGTGGTGGTCCCCTCTAACCCCTTCATCTCTTTTCTCTCTCTTTGTTATAAATTTAAATATACGGCTTTAACACCATGCCAAATTGTGGGGACCGGCAATTATGTTCATAATACACTAGCTGGTATCCCATTCAATGAAAAATACTATCTTGCCGCCAGCTGCGGTGGTCCCCTCTAACCCCTTCACCTCTTTTATCTCTCTCTTTGTTATAAATTTAAATATACGGCTTTAACATCATGCCAAATTGTGGGGACCGGCAATTATGTTCATAATACACTAGCTGGTATCCCATTCAATGAAAAATACTATCTTGCCGCCAGCTGCGGTGGTCCCCTCTAACCCCTTCACCTCTTTTATCTCTCTTTGTTATAAATTTAAATATACGGCTTTAACATCATGCCAAATTGTGGGGACCGGCAATTATGTTCATAATACACTAGCTGGTATCCCAATCAATGAAAAATACTATCTTGCCGCCAGCTGCGGTGGTCCTCTCTAACCCCTTTACCTCTTTTCTCTCTCTCTTTGTTATAAATTTAAATATACGGCTTTAACATCATGCCAAATTGTGGGGACCGGCAATTATGCTCATAATCCACTAGCTGGTATCCCAATCAATGAAAAATACTATCTTGCCGCCAGCTGCGGTGGTCCCCTCTAACCCCTTCACCTCTTTTCTCTCCCTTTATTATACATTTAGATGTACTGTCTTAAAACCATGCCAAATTGTGGGGACCGGCAATTATGCTCATAATCTACTACCTGGTGTATTTATAATAAAGGGAGATAAAAGAGGTGAAGAGGTTAGAGGGGGACCACCACAACTGGTGGCAAGATAGTATTTTTCATTGATTGGAGCACCAGGTAGTGGATTATGAGCATAATTGCCGGTCCCCACAATTTGGCATGGTGTTAAAGCCGTATATTTAAATGTATAACAAAGAGAGAGATAAAAGAGGTGAAGGGGTTAGAGGGGACCACCGCAGTTGGCGGCAAGATAGTATTTTTCATTGGTTGGGATACCAGCTAGTGGATTATGAGCATAATTGCCGGTCCCCACAATTTGGCATGATGTTAAAGCCGTATATTTAAATTTATAACAAAGAGAGAGAAAAGAGGTGAAGGGGTTAGAGGGGACCACCGCAGTTGGCGGCAAGATAGTATTTTTCATTGGTTGGGATACCAGCTAGTGGATTATGAGCATAATTGCCGGTCCCCACAATTTGGCATGATGTTAAAGCCGTATATTTAAATTTATAACAAAGAGAGAGAAAAAGAGGTGAAGGGGTTAGAGGGGACCACCGCAGTTGGCGGCAAGATAGTATTTTTCATTGGTTGGGATACCAGCTAGTGGATTATGAGCATAATTGCCGGTCCCCACAATTTGGCATGATGTTAAAGCCGTATATTTAAATTTATAACAAAGAGAGAGATAAAAGAGGTGAAGGGGTTAGAGGGGACCACCGCAGCTGGCGGCAAGATAGTATTTTTCATTGAATGGGATACCAGCTAGTGTATTATGAACATAATTGCCGGTCCCCACAATTTGGCATGGTGTTAAAGCCGTATATTTAAATTTATAACAAAGAGAGAGAAAAGAGATGAAGGGGTTAGAGGGGACCACCACAACTGGTGGCAAGATAGTACTTCTCAGGGGACTCTAGAGGATCCCCTCAGTTGCTGACAAGACAGTTTTTTCATTGTTTGAGGTTTTAAGTACTCGAATTTGACCATAATTGCAAATCTTCACATCATCTTAGCATGCACTCCATTGATTTCCTATGGGGTGGGGGTAAAAAAAAATTGGACCAAAAAATTGGCCCGGCAAGATCCGGATCCTTATTCTGGGAGCTATTCTTAGCCCAAATCCATTGTCAGAATTCGGTCCTCAAATTTTGCATACTCAACTACCTCCAGCGCCTGGTCTATTTAGAATTATATATTGCAATCATTTTAAAATTTTTTTAAAGAAAATTTTTAGTCTTCCATATTAAATAGGATCTCGGTCTCAAAACAAAACAAAAATACTAGATTTTCATTATATTTTAGGCATATTATATAGTAAATAATCTTTACTAAATATACTATCTTACCAGAAACCTGTAGATAGGCTTATTGATAGGTTTTAAGTTCAGGAGTATATAAACAAAAATTTTATACGTTTTTCTTTATTTCTTAAATTTGTACAGATCTCAGACCATAGTTCCATTAAGTAAATATTTTTATTTAATGAAAAAATCCCGCGAGCCCAGGATTTGATCACGGATCTTCTTTGTAGAAGGCGACACTCTAGCCCGCTACACCACCGAGTCCCAATTCTTTGAATTATATTAACAAATTGTCATTTAAATCTTTAACATTAAAATGTTTGAGATTTTCACGGTAGGATAATTCACTCTTTTCGTCAATTTTTTTTTTTTTTTTTTTTTATTTACGGGATAGCCCTAGGCCATCTTTTCGTCAATGATAACTATGAAATTTTTACTTTTATTTTTTTACATTTGAATGTAAAAGTTTTAATTTATTTTACATCTTATTTATATACTTGAAATTTAATTTAAAATACCTATACTAATTTTCTCTTTTCATTTAGATCTTATAACCCTAATTAAGGAAAGATAAGTGATCTTCTTAGATTAGTGCAAATTTAAGAAATAAATAAAATTTTTGTTTATAGCTATATTTTTAAACCGGAACAAGATCTAATCTACCTCTTATTAAAATCTTTACTGATAAAGAGATAACCAAGAAGGGAGAAGATTGTTAGAATTCTCCCCTTTTTTTATCTGTGTGTGTCTGTATTATCTTTAGAATTAGCATAATATTTACACAATGATTATAGAATTGAATTTTTGACAAAATAAAACAAAAAGGGAGAGTGAGAGAGAGATAGGGAGAGAGAGAGTGAATATAATAATAACTAATGTCTAAACTTCTATAGAACCAATGATAACAACCCTGTCCCGGATTATGGAATATTTGAAAAGTTTGTTATCTCGCACGAACAAATTATTTTCTGAATAAATTGATATATTTTAATAAAAATATTCGTAATCTACTTTAAAATCATCTAGCAGGCGTGACAATCAAACTTTAAGAGAAAGTAGCCAAAAAAATAGCTTACTATAGGCGTATTATAAAATATATTAAGGGAAGAGTAGCAATTCGCTTACATTCTGTGATGGCATTAAGGGGGTTCAGGAGCGACGTCTAAACGTACTTTAAAAAAAACTAGACTATTATAAGGAATTTTTCAGATTATTGGGACATTGAGCTATAATCTTTTTAATGACTTATTAAAAAATTACCGTAATTAATTTTTTTGTTATCAAGTATTAAATACAAAAAAACAAGATGACCCAATAATCTTTAATTTTTTAAATTTAAAAATAAATTTATTGTTATTATTAATCACATATTAATTAAGAAATTTTTAAAATAACCTTAGATGATTTATTTAAAAACCAACTGTCAAATTAGTTTAGCATTCTTGCAATAGATGGCACGCTAGTCTAACAGACGATATAGTATTAGCCTATATCTGGCCTATATTTATATATTTTTATGCTTTTATAAAAGATACATAATATATTAATATAATAACACTTATAAAATATTTATTGCTAAAAGATCAATGAAAATCAACCAAATGCATTAAATATTATTAGCTACCATTCTGACATCTCTTGGCGAATTTTTGAAGTACTTGATTTTTGGGCATACTTTTTATGACACACTACGCCATCTTATCGGGAAAAACATGCGTAACCACTTCGCTCCCGAGCCCCATTAAGATTGGGTCTGTTCTAGCCATGCCATATATTCATAAAAATCTCGACATCGAATTTTTGACATGAACCCAACACTTTCTCTCTCTATATATATTTCATATATACATAGGTAAGAGAAAGCAAACATTTTACATAATTATTATTTATTATTATATTGTATATTTAGATTATGTTCGTTCATAAATATTTTCTTATATAATTTATTGTTTGAAGCCGTTCTGGTTAGGCGCGAATACGGGCAAAGCGGTTAGCCCCTTTTAAATAGTCATACCAGGGTATATACTGTATATACCATCTATTGCAATAGTATTGAGAATAAAGCCCAGAAGTTAGGCAGCCCAAATGGCAGCTGGTCTATCTAAGAAATATCTTTTTCAAAGCAGACAATAGGGCGATCGGCCTTTATTACCATAAAAATTTATCTTTTTAATATTTTCATTTGGTCATTGTTTATTCTCAATATTGATAGTGTCTCCTGCGGTGAAATCTTTTGCTTAACTACAAGGCAACTTTGATTAGTGGCGCCTCTCGTGTTGATTTGGCAAACATTTTAGTGGATTGAGAGCGGCTTTATTTTTTTTACTTTCTCTTACCCTATATGTAAGTTATATGTTAATATACTGGTACAGATATATAGAGAGAAAGTATTCATGTCAAAAATTCGATGTCGAGATTTTGATGGATATACACGTTTTGAGGACCCCTGCATCCAAAAAAGTAGTTTTCGCTACATGGTCTGTCTCTCTGTGTTCAATTTTAAGCATGAAAGAATTGAGCTATGAGGCTGAAATATTAATTTTAATATTTATCAATTTAATTTCATATTAAATAAATTTTAAATGATTCTTTTGATTTTTTTTTTTTTTTATTTCCTTTAAAAAAAAAAAAAATAATATACAATATAAAACCTTTCTAATATCCTTTACTTTATTCTTTGTTTTAATTATTTGATAAATTCCAGAAAGAACATCCTGATTCCAGGTATTAATATTATCCCAGTTCGAAATTTAATTATTTTCAGGTATTTGTTAATAGTATGTGGGAGTTGTGAGTGGGTGAATAAGAAGAGAAGGTGGTATATTGGCGACAGTTGGACTAATTATCGATAACTAGCGAGAGATTAGCAGACAGCAGGCAACACGCTGTACCCTGCACCCTGCACCCTGTATCCTGCTCTCTGTACCCTGTCGGTGGCTTGTAGCCAGGCGTTAATATCGATTCCTAGCCCGGGCCACTCTTGCTTATTCTCCAACCCCAACCACCAGCGACCTGCAGACTCCGTCTTCAATTATTCCGCCAATGTTATTTCTATTTGAATATCTCTTGAACTGACCAATTTGAAGTCCACGCATTCCTTCCTTTCCCTTTGTGACGTTTACGACTTAATTAGATTCTTAATTTTATCGTGTAAATTAAATTGTGAAAGGAATAAATCTGAGCAACAAATAGGGAGGGTGTCTAGTGTTAGTTTACAGTATAACCACAGGGCCGGAGATCCTGAGTTCAAGGGCTATCTTAAATAAAAACCCTAGCATCATAAAATATTCCCATTTAGGGTTGAAGAGAGAGTGCGCTTCTCCCCTTAGAGACTTCTTTACTTCTCTTATAAATTTTTGAAATACTTAACACCCATATTTCTTTTTTTTTTAGTTTTAGACTATTAACATTACCCAGTATTTAGCAATGATATATATACCGGTACAGGTTGAAAAATTCTGGTGACCCCCTTGGTCCATAGATAGTAAAAGTTAGTAAATTAAAAGACTATGTATATGATTTTCTCTATTTTGGCACCTATTTTCATTAGAAAGACCCCAGGGGGGTATTTTCATTAGTAAGACCCCAGGGGGGTGGCGAAGCCTTACTCGATGTTTGAAAAAGACTCATTTAAATTCATCGGTCTAGCTGGGGGGCGAACCTACGTTCTTTAGCTTACAGACTATCATTATTGATATTTGTCAACTTTAGCCTCTCGGCCACGGGGGACGGGGGAGGGGGTATATTTCTTATTAACATTTTTCTTATTTGTTTAGAAAAGTAAAAAAAATATTTTTTTTTTTTTAATTTTAAAAATAATTTCTACCTCCATCAATAAAAAATTGGGTATATTGATTTAATTAATTAACAAATCAAGAAACATATTTTTAAATAAAAATTTATTTGTTAAATTTCTCTAGAGAAGGAGAGAGAGAACGTTAAAAAAAATTGAAATACATTTTATAAAAGTCCATTGAAGTTTACAGCTACGGTAGTACAAAAGAAAACCCAATCAATCCAAATAGGCCTAACTAACTAGATTATGAAAGTTTTTTTTTTATTGATTTTTCTGATTGAATTTTAAAATTTAATCATAAAACCTTTTTTTTTTTTAACAAAACAGTATGTTGATATTCATACATGATTCCCAAAAGTCTCAGTTCAGAAAATCTATAGTCTTCTACTAAAATAAATAATAGCCATTCACTCTGAGATTTAGCACTGTATAGGAGTCAGAGATTTGTTTCCCGCTTGAGTGATAAAATTCAAATTTTATTGGCTAACAATTGATTTGAACAAAATAGTACAAACAAATAAGTACAGCGCTTGGTACAGGATAAATGACTTCAAATGCCAAAAAAGACTTTAATATTAATTATTATGATTATTATTTGTTTAGCACATCGAACTCTTCAAATATTTTTTTCATATTAGATGATTTAGATCTTTTTATTTTTAAAAGCAAAACATACATAATTATTAAGTTTAGAGAATGCGGTGTAGGTTTTAGGTGAAACATTTTAAACTGAGGTTGTGTTTATATGTGGGGTTTCACTGGGTTATGTGAGTAAAAACAAAAATTTATATTATACTCAATATATTTCGGGATATTATCCCATCTTCAAGTCTTTCAGTCGTTTGTAACTCTTGAAGATGGGATAATATCCCGAAATATATCGAGTATAATATAAAAATTTTTGTTTTTACTCACATAACCCAGTGAAACCCCACATATAAACACAACCTCAATACATAATTATAATAATAATTAGCTAATAATAAATACTTCCGCCTATTTTTTATATTCATATAATATATCCACGTATAGCTTACTGTATACAAAAGTAGTACAAGAAAGCCTATAGCTCTTTGTCTGTTTACTAATTAATGACTCTATAGTTAGCATATTTTCTTGGTCTTACGAAAGTGTCTAGTATTTAGGATAGATTAAACTGAATATTGTGGTAGAGAGTATAAGACAACAAATAATAAATTGAATTTTAAATTATTACACTGAAAGATGGATCTCAATTTACTCAATTTTTTAATATGCTCAATGATAGATTAAAATTTAATCAATTTCCATTTATTTTTAAATTTATTTAAGCGCCTTTTCGGCATCGGAAGCCATTTAAATCCCATCCTTAATTATCTCAATTGATCTGTATCCATTTTAATTGAAACGAATTTCCCACCTGGGACTGGATGCGAACCCTTGACCTTTGGCACCAGAAGCAAATGCTCTACCAGCCATCGGCTACATTTAAAACTCCATTGAGCTTATTATAAACCTATTCTCTGATTGGCTGACGATTGCATTATTAATTAACTTGAAATATTTCACAGATTGGGAGTTTAATTTTGAAATACTATCCTACTGGGTGATGTCCACGATTAATATAAAAATTGTTTATTACTAATAATAACAAACGTGAAATTTCGAAAAAATAAAAATTTTTTTTTAGATTAATCACATTTTTAAAAAAATTCGTTCTATATCTTATAGATAAATAAATTAGTAATCATTGTATTAAAAAATAATTAATTTTTTACCCTTAATTAATTAGCTGGAATCTTTCAAATGAAATGGAATAAATCCCTTGTATTGCTATGGGAAAAACTAACGCCATCTCTTGCCGCCTAGAGTAACTCGGTACTGAATCGTCTTCTAACGGTTTTTCGGGACGTGCACCTTAAATCAAGAAACGATTTTCTTGGCGATTCAAATGCTCTGCGATTCAAATGCTTGCGAACTCTCCGATATTTATTAGAAAAATTAAAAAATTCCATTGAGCGAGGACCAGCGCTGTCAGGCAAACGGACATTTGGGAATTATACTTTGTAAACGTATGCCGTATGTGATATTAAGTTTGTGATCTTGCAAAAATTCGATTCACGGATTTTATCGGAAAATATTCACTTTGAAGTCTTTCTTATTCGGAAAAAAAAATGTGGTTGAGAAAAATTCCTCTCTCTCTTTGTAGAGCTTATATGGGTATATATTTAATGTGTCAGTGTTTAGATGAGAGCATTCTATAACTTGCTAAAAAATTTCCTTTTTAATAAATATTCTTTTGCCTCTAGATTAATAATTAATTTTAGTGAGGTTTACCAAAAATATTCTATACTCCGGAGAATCAATAAAAATAAAATATAAAATCTGATGTGACTAACCGCACAGCACATAACTTTCTCTTATCTTCGGATTCTAAAAAAATTATTTAAATAAATTTTTTGATTTCTAATTTTTCATTCTCGGATGCTTAAGGATTATTGTATAAATTTATTTAAATTGTACTGTATCATTGACAACCGGGGTACGTTCCCTCTGTTGCTTCCTCGAAACCACCCACCCCTTCGCATTGCTTTACTAGCACCATCTTGGTGCTCTCTGTTGCTACCAGCCTCCCCAATACAAAAGATAGGGTTACAAATTAAAAGTCTAATATCAAAATGAAATTTTAAATTCAAATCAATTTCTATTATTACATATTTTTATTTGAGAAATTTACAAACTCTCAATGTTTACTGAAAAATTTATTGATACATTTCCAATTTATTGTATGAATTATTCATTCGATGATTTCTAGTCTTGGTATAAGTTGGAGATCCTCCTTCCTGTAAAGTTCCGAGTGTAGAATGTAGATTAAAAAAATATTTTTTTAAATAGATAATGTTTCTAACAATAGGAGAAATTAAAAACTCAACGTTATACTTATGATTATTGACGCCCCATCTGACTTCGTCTACACTGATGAGCAGTGAGGTTTTTTTTTTTCATAAAAAATTAGAAAACGATTTTCATACAATTATTGTGTTATTGGCCGACTGTAAGCATTTCTCAGTTATGTTTCTACTTCATTGTAAGGGTTTAACAAGATAAAAATGGACCATATGTTTCAATGATTTATTAATAATTAAATGTCGAAATTATCAAGTGTTAAAAAGTTAATTTATAATATATCATTCAAACTTATGATATAGTGTTTTTAATTTCGTTTAGAGCCTACGGTTATCAGTTTAAATTTAATTTCTAACAATATTTTTTTTCTTTTGTTTCAGTGCAGGTGTGTAATTTCACATCAAAGTATAAACAAATTGCTGACATATTTCCTTAAATATAAGGTTAGTTTAATTATAAAATTAATTTTTTTTTATTATGGCGTGAAAGTTACCATTTCATCTTACCTCACTTTTAATTTAATTTAAAATAAAAATTGAAGCAACATAATTTTATAGAATAAAATACTTTGTGGTAGTTCACGACTTTAAACAAAACCGTTATATAATTTGTCCTATCAAAATATTATTTGACGTTATACCCCTATATTCAATTTTACTGATTTTTTAAATTAAATTTTTGATTTAAAATCTATCAAAATTCTTAGTCTCTATTTTAAATGAAGATTTTTTAATTAAAAACCATTTTCTTTAACATGACATTTCGTCATCTGAGGCTAATTAGCACCCTATTTATTTTAATTGATTGGTATCCAATTCAATTAAAATAAATTTCTCGCCTGGGAACCCTTGACATTTGGCACCGAAATCTAATGCTGAGCCATAGATCAAAAATTATTGATTTGCTTAACCGAACTATTCACAGATATTATGAAAATAGCAATAAAACAGGAGATCTCAGAGAAGATTTATTTTTATTCTCTCTCTATCTTTCACCTCTCATTAACATTATTTGCACACTTTGAAAAAAAAGTAGGGGAGGGAAGAAAGATCGCCCTTAATAGATAAAATTTCAATTGCATTGCCTAGGAAGAGAAAAACATCTTTTTCAATTTGGGAGCATTAAATTAGACACTTATCTATTTTTATATGAGGTAACTGATTTTTTTTCCTCCACTTCTTCATTTGTTATCTTAAATGATTGAATCATTCAGCATTGCACACAAACATGTGTCTATTTTATTAATTTTCGCGTATAATGTATGAATAAACACATTTGATAATTATTATGTGAATTTTCTTGCTTAAAAAAAGATCATATATGGTTTGACATAAAAGAATAGGACCTACAGTTGCATTCTCTTCCTCACTTAAATTTTTTAGCATCAATCTTTTTTATAGCAGTTATTAGTAATATAGATAATGTTAATAAGAGGGTAGAAATGAGAGATGCAGTCAAGGTTATTTTTTTATACGTATACTTATTTATGTACCTGGACATCTCATACTGTGTATATATTTATTATAAAAGAGTTGTTTAACAATGTATAAAATCCACTATGACTTTCATAATGACTTTTCGTCAGATCTGAGGATGGTTCAAACACGGAACCTAAACGTCAGCTGTGTGAATTAAACGAATAAAGAAATAACCTCTCATTTCTATCCTCTTATTAATATATCATCTCAGCTATAAATTGTTATGTAATATAGATAATTAGACATTTCGTGGAAAATACATTCTTCTATCTTTCCCTTCATACCGAAAGATAATCGTTATTTGCAGTCCTTGTGAAGAATACTAAAACATTTAATTTTTTGGAAAAATTATGTTTTATTTTCTTAATATTTTATAAAAACAATACAAATTATAAATTATAATTAGACATTTATAATTTGTAGTTTAGTCTTGAAAATGATTATTATTAAAAATCGAAACTCTAATTAAGCGCCGAGTTGGCCAATTTAAGTCTCTTTTATAAAATATTAATAAAATAATACACAATTTTTCCAAAAATTAATTGTTTTTAGTATTCTTCACGAGGACCATCCTCTCATATACGACAAATAACCACCTTGGTAATCTATATTCATTAATATCTTGTTCAGCTTCAAAAGATCGTCTTTGCCTAATCGGTGTTCGTTGGCATTTTCTGCTCAATGGCAGAACATTTTGTTCAATGATCATCTCCAATTGTGTTTTGTCTCCTCGGTGTGCGTTGGCACATAGAAAAGCATTGAAAAAACAGTTTTAGGCCAAAACGTACGTTTTTACTCAATTGGTGTGCGTTCAGGCTTATTTATGCAAGCTCGTTTTGATTGCCTGAAGATAGGCAACCAAACAAACTCAATAATAGATTATTCGTGAGGAAAAGTATTCGAAACGATGAAGTTGGGTATGATGTTTCTTTTTTGGCTGCTCTTGCCTTTCTCTCGTTATACACATAGCCAAGGACTTTATTAGATTTTCTTCCGGTTCTGAGGATGGCTCAGACCGAAATGTGAATGAATAATAATTAAAATTCTTTTCTGTTCCAACATTTATGAAATTTTTTATTTATTATGTGTTCCCACCAATAGAAATCTCTTCTCTCTCTTAAAATTTTCAAACTTGTTTTTTTAAATTATTTATCATCTGACTGAGAATAGATGAGTGAAGAATGCATTGGCCTCAATTAGAAAGATTAAAGTGATTTCTACGATGCCTTTTTTTAACTATGATTAATTTAACGCTTCGTTATGAGAACATTTTATTTATTAACGAATTCCAATTGATAAAAAGAAAAACAAGAGGGAAATTTATTTGATCAACTTTAATTTTTTTTTTTTTTAAAGAAAAAAATGAGTTGGCGTCACTTTGTAAAATCCAGCTTGTTAAAATAAGTCAATTAAATTGGCCCTACTAATCTCTAAATGGGACAATTCTTGGCAAAAACAAAACGCCCCTTCGCAATTTATAGATTTGTAAATGCTTCAGTTGAAAGCTTTCTTTTTTTTTTTTCTTTCCGGTCTTATTGGGGGCAAGTTTATCGGGGATTAAAAGGACCATAAAATGTGACTATCGCATTTTTTTAACACATAAATACATCTCCCTTGTTGAATGTCTGTCGCCCCATGGACCAATCGGTTTAGTCTGCGTATAAATTCTGGATTATTATACTACTTTACACTGCTCGAGTCTTTCAAACTTTTACGATTTTCTTCTGTGATATAAATGCTACTTTATATATTTTGATAACTTAATGACGTAGTAAATATGCGATCCATGGATCTATTCATCATGGCTGACTGGCCATCAGACATTACGATAGTTTCTATATCATTAAAAAAAAAATTATCATTTTATATTGAGTTCGTATATTTTTTAAATACTATCTATTTTGAAAAAAATATAATCAGGAGAGAAGTTGCTGTTGATGTTCATGTTGGGTAAGAGCAAGTAAAGGAGCAGCAAAGAAAATAAAGCCTTTGGATGCTAAATGCCGAAGGAGACTTTTCGGACAAAATTTATTCCTCCATCCTCCAGGACGGACGGATAAGCTTATATTTATTTTTGGGACATTGTTGTAATTTGAACAATGGCAGGTGACCTCCTGCCTATTGTTGTTGTGGCTAGAACAATTCAGGGCTGAGTATGGCAGGAGGTCACCTTCTGCCATTGTTCAAATTACAACAATGTCCCAATAATAAATATAAGCTTATCCGTCCTGGAGGATGGAGGAATAAATTTTGTCCAAAAAGTCGCCTGTAATTTGAACAATGGCAGAAGGTGACCTCGTGCCTGTTGTTGTTATGGCTAGAACAATTCAGGACTGAGTATGGCAGGAGGTCACCTTCTGCCATTGTTCAAATTACAACACTGTCCCTAAAATAAATTTAAGTTTATAAGGACGTAGGATAGAGAAATAAATTTTGTCCGAAACGTCTACATTGGCATTTAGCATACAAATATAATACTTTCTTTCTTTGTTACTCCTGTACTTGCTCTTCCCCAACTTGTTACTATCTATGTTTCACGAAAAAAATTAGGGCCTTTTCTGGCATGTTCAGACAGACGGCAATTTTGTTTTACCTACAGGCACACCGAGAAAATTAAAAAATGTTTTATAGTTTTTCTTAACCCAAAGTAGGGTCTCTGATGTATGTATAGAGATGATCAATGTTGGCCAGGAGCAGTCAATGAATAGACTCTAGGTGTAGGTTCTAATCACCGGAGATGTTTCTGTTCTTTTAATTTAAGAGCCATCTTCAGTCCTTAGATTAGATAAATGTTTCTTAAGGTGGATCCACACTTGTAAATATTTTCGCCGAACGCGTTCGGCGAACAATATATACGCCAAATATACATACCGACTAACCCTAATCAATCTATTTTAAGGACTGAAGATAGCCTTAAATTAAAAGAACAGAAACGTCTCCGGTGATTAGAATCTGCACTTAGAGTTTATTTATTGGATGCTTCTGCTGCCCACATTGATCCATCTCTAAATTTAATAGTTTTACTAGTTAAAATTCTAAATTTATTTTATTTAATGCCGATACGGACTTGTCTTAAATTTGACATTACTGCCGATGCCGGCACCCCAGTCCTGAAATTTAGTCGAAAAATTACAGATCAGATCATCATAGGGACTACTTTATCTCTTCTTTTTTTGGGAGGGGCCGGTGACTTTTGACTCCAACCCCCCCCCCCCCCTGGTTACTTCTCTACCTTTATCATGTCATGCTTATTTTTATATAAATTGATTTAAATAAATTTTTATAAGAGTTCTTTGTTGGATTAAAATTTGTTGAAATTATAGATGGCCTATAATAAAGAAATTTCCTTTGAAAATTGTAAAATTTTGAATACTAGATCTTTGAAATAAAATACCGTAGTTTTTTTTTTTTTTATAAAAACATTCACACTTTTTTCTCATTCACACTCACATTCACACAGTCTTTTCGGCAACTTAGGCCATTTAAGACTTTAAACGATATCCGTTATTTATTATTATACATATTGGGGTCCAGGCATTCTTATATAAGTCATTTGGTATCCAAATGCCTTATATAAAATCAACGGACTGGCTGGGGTCCGAACCCGCGACGTTCGGTATAGAAGGTAGGCGCGCTACCAACTACTCCAAGCCCCGAGGGCAAATACCGTAGTTCACTACCATAATAAGCATAATAATAATTGAAAAGTTTCTTCGTAAATTCCTTTCTATTGTTGAAAAATACCAAAACTTTTTTTTTTTTATTTAAATAATATTATTTTCAATTTTTTTTCTTCTTGAGCGAATAAGCTAACACAAATACAGAGTCATATAGGAAATAGGGAGTTGAGTACTACGTAAATAGATAGAGAACTTTTTAATATCATTTACAGGGACTGTGGAAGGGGAAAACTTTGCAACAAACAATTATTATTTTTTTATACGTACTTCCATAGTTCTATTATATTCATAAAAGTTTACTGTAATAAGAAAATATTTTTTTTTCTTTTTCTCATAATAAAAGATTAAAAAAAAAAAAAAAATCAAGCCCGAATTAAGGCAAATACTGAATACTAATATCTAATGGATTTTTAGGTCTTGAAATTAAAGTAAAAAAAAATTTTTAAAGATGAAGTCATTAACCTTGTGTTTATCTGTTGGAAGGAAATTAAACGAAATAACCAATTCCCTATTAATATGTGAATGTGAAAATAATTTTAAAATTTATATACTAAAAATTGTAAATTATATATACTGTAATAAAAAGGGGTAAATTTTTGAACTAATAGAATTAATTCAGCAATCTTCCCAGCGAGAATATAATAAAATTTATAAGGAAATTTAAAATTTAAAGTCTTTAGAATGCGTTGTTGGTTTGTGTTTGAATCCATTCGCTTGAATGTTAGACAAACAAGACGATAAACTAACGAACGAAAAGAAATGGATGTTGGAAGACCCGAGGCGCCTTCAGCAGCTCTTCTCTTGCCAATGTTCAAATGTTCCATGTTCCCTTGGCATCCAATGCAAACAGGAGGAGGAGGAGGGGAGGAGGAAAAAAAATCGGTAAAATTATAGTCGGACACAGATGCAGCAATCTCGGGGTTGGACAAGTAAAAAAAAAAAAAAACTAGGAAAAGAAAACAACTAAAAATATTCTTCTTCAAGCGCGACGACGACAAAATTACTTTTTAATTTAATTTTTTTTTTCCCCAAGACTTTTTTTTTTTTTGTAAATAATGAAGGCATTAAGTGGATGTCATTTTTTTTTTCCAACAGAAAATTGACTTTATGAAATTTATTATATTTTCACTCAATTAATTAGATAATCGAACTGTTCCAGTGAACGCTTTATACCCTCTTTCTAAAGCACAGCAAAATAGTTTTGTCAATCCAATTTATTTTCGTTCTGAAGTTCATTACTTTCTCTTACCTTTATTTGTAATATATATATATATATATATATAGAGAGAGAGAGAGAGAGAAAAACGTATTGGGTTCATGTCAAAAATTCGTGTATAGAGTCGAAATTTTGATGGAAATATATGTTTGAGGTTCTCTGAGTCCAAAAAATGGTCTGTCTGTCTGTGAATAAAATATCTCAAAAACAAAACGAGGATATTTAAGTTAGGTACCCCACTGAGGCTTGAAAATAAGCTTTTAAATAAAATCGTCTAAAGAGTACTAGTTCTTTACTGATTTACTTTGACAGATTTTAATTTTAATTTTAGATTTCGTTGACGTTTCGGTAATGCATCATTCCCTTCTGCAGGACCTTAAGTTGCTAATACTGCTTAGGTGCATACATAAATATATCTTTTACTCTTGGTGTTACCTGTCCACATAAAATTGCATTGTAATTCTCTTATGCAAGCCATTGTTATTATTATTTTTTTTTTTTTGAAAAAAACATTCACAGTTTTTTCTCATTCACACTCACACTCACACACATTCACACAGTCCTTTCGGCCCCTCAGGCCATTTAAGACTTTAGACGATAACCATTGTAATTAATATATATATTGGGGGTTCAGGCATTTCTATTTAAGCCATTTGGTATCCAAATGGCTTAAATAAAATCATCGGACTGCCTGGGTCCGAACCCGCGACGTTTGGTATAGGAGGTAGGCACGCTACCTGCTACGCCAAACTCGGGGGCCATTGTTATTTACCCCATGACATATACAAATTTTCATTTATATATTTGTATGCTCCGCCTTGTTTCCACCTAAGCAGCATTGACAATTTATCGTCCTGACGATGGTAATGATGCGTTCCTGAAACGGTCGGCGAAATCTAATTAAAATTTTTTTACTCTCTTTCCTAGTCCCTTGAATTTTCACTGAACCGTCAAATTTTTTCGTTTTAAAAATAATTTTAAAGTTGCTCTAAAGTTGCGAAAAAACTTTCCTCTAATTATTAATTGTTTTTTTTTTTTTTAAATTATATGAATTTGTCATTTTGACAGGTTTAGTCTCGCTTCGGTCTTGTTTATCTTTACTTAAAAAGATTTATCAACTCAAAAAAGACGATCCTTTTTTTGTCCTCCCCCATCCTTCTCTTTATATAGTATAATTAATTTTGATTATAAAATTTAAATAAATTTTAAGTTTGTTTACGTTAATACTAAAGTTGTTAATCGTATGACTTTATCATCAATTTAAAAAAATCTATATTTCATTTTTATTTTTACAACTCTTTTTAGGATAATTTATTACCAGTTCTTTCTTTCTTTGACGCATCAGAACGTTTAGTATTTTGTAATAATTATTAGATTTTCATGTATGTTTTTTCATCAGTATTAATTTTATCTCTCGATTTTTTCGATGTTTTTACTTTCTTCTTAGCCTATATATGAAATATATAGGAGAGAAAGTATTGCGATCATGTCAAAAATTCGATGTCGAGATTTTGATGGATATACATGTTTTGAGGTCCCCTGAGTCCAAAAAGTGGGTCCCTCTGTGTGTATGTATGTGTGTGTGTGTGTGTGTGGGGGTGTGTGTGTGCGTGCGTGTGTGCGTGCGTGTGTCTGTATGTGTGGACAGATTTTTAGCATGAAGGAATTGAGCTACCGGATTGAAATTTTATATTTAACTTAGGTACCTTCCCACACGCTCAAAATAAGCTTTTGAACAAAATCGGCCAAAAAGTACTAGTACTTTACTGATGTACTTTTTCAGTTTTTTTCGATTTTCTCAAAATTCCCTCCAAGGATTTTTTTTAAAATTCAAAAATCAATTATTTTTTAGATGCTCTTTAAAATGTATATTCTCATTTTGCCGTTGAAATCTTCTGAAGACCACTTTACTCTTGTTCTTCATAGGAAAGATAGAAATGGTTGCCATGGTAACGGAATTTAAATCTTTTTCTTTTTATTAGATTAAAAATCAATTATTATTTAAATTCCCATTTATTTTTACTTTCTCTTACCTATGTATATATGTAATATATATATAGAGAGAAAGTATTGGATTCATGTCAAAAATTCGATGTCGAGATTTTGATGGATCTTCACGTTTTGAGGTCCCCTGAATCCAAAAAAGTGGTTTTCGCGACATGGTCTGTCTGTGTGGGTGGGTGGGTGGGTGAGTGGGTGGGTGGGTGGGTGGGTGTGTGTGTGTGTGTGTGTTCAATTTTAAGCATGAAGGAATTGAGCTACGAGGTTGAAATTTTATATATAAGTTAAACACCCCCGGGACCGGAAAAATAAGCTTTTAATCAAAATCGGCCAAAGAGTACTAGTACTTTACTGATGTACTTTTTCAGTTTTTTTCGATTTTCTCAAAATTCGCTCCAACGATTTTTTTTAAAATTCAAAAATCAATTATTTTTTAGATGCTCTTTCAAATGTATATTCTCATTTTGCCGATTGAAATCTTCTGAAGACCACTTTACTCTTGTACTTCATAGGGAAGATAGGAGAAATGGTTGCCATGGTAACAAAATATAAATATTTTCCCATACTTATAAATTTTACATCTGAATTCATATGTTCCGTACTGTCGGGAACTAAATATATGTCGACACAAAAAATCTGGTGTGACAAGCACAGAACACAACTTTCGATTACCGAAGGTAAGAGAAAGTTGTGTGCTGTGCGCCAGTCACACCAGATTTTTTTTTATTTCTGTTTTAATTGTTTCAAAGAAAACATATATATATATCTTATATCTCCCACTTGCAAACATTATCGTCTCTCTCTACTCTTTTTAAATTCCCTTTCCACCTTATCTTCGCATAGAAACAATGTTAATTTCCTATAGGGATTTGTATGTTAATTTCGATTCAAAAGGGGTCCCCTTTGGAACTTTTTACGCATTTAAAATTTTTTTTTCCAATTCTTATGAAATTTTGTATTTATTTACGATTCTATATTGTGTATAAAATGTCCAAATATGAGATTAAAATTTTTGAAAAATAACCATAGTTTATTTGAAGCAGTCAACATTTAAAATGCAAGTTTGAAACTAAGGTGCTATCGGAAACTAAATATATCTCGACACAAAAAATCTGGTGTGACCAGCACAGTGCGCAACTTTCTCTTACCGAAGGGTAAGAGAAAGTTGTGTGCTGTGCGCCAGTCACACCAGATTTTTTAAATAATAATTTTATTAACTCTCATAATTCTCAAAAACTAACAAAAAAACTTATAAATAATTGAAAAAATTTCTAATATTTACGAATTTTGTATTAAAATTATTTTTTTATTTCAAGAAAAAAAATTTTTTTTATTTGTTTTTTATTTATAATTATTATATTATCTAAAAAAAATTTCTCTACTTGAAGTTTCTTGGAGATGGGGGGGGGGTTAATAAAAATTTGGGCCCCCCCAAGCAGAAATTCTGGCTACGCTACTGAAGCCTTCCACCTATTCTCATTCATAACGACGTCTTTTTTGGGAGTTTGTCTGAACCAAATCAAATATCTGTATAAATAGAATCAAAGTGATGGTGCACCCAGGGGAATGAGAAATAAAGGCTTGGGATGCAATCAATAGTTGAAACTTTCTATATTAAAAATCTGGTGTGACTGGTCACACAGTGTGTAAAAGTTCCAAGGTGCCCCCTTTTGAATCAGAAATTATATGCAATATGGAAGGAAGAGCCGGAAAGTGAATTTAAAAAATCTGGTGTGACTGGCGCACAGCACACAACTTTCTCTTACCCTTCGGTAAGAGAAAGTTGCCCACTTTGCTGGTCACACCAGATTTTTGTGTCGGGATATATTTAGTTTCCGATAGCACCTTAGTTTCAAACTTGCATTTTAAATGTTGACTGCTTCAAATAAACTATGGTTATTTTCAAAATTTTAATCTCATATTTGGACATTTTATACACAATATAGAATCGTAAATAAATACAAAATTTCATAAGAATTGGAAAAAAAAATTTTAAATGCCTAAAAAGTTCTAAAGGGGACCCCCTTTTGAATCGAAATTAACATACAAATCCCTATAGGAAATTAACATTGTTCCTATGCGAAGATAAGGTGGAAAGGGAATTTAAAAAGAGTAGAGAGACGATAATGTTTGCAAGTGAGAGAGAGACATATATGTTTTTCTTTGAAACAATTAAAGACACAAATAAATTTAAAAAAATGGGAATTTAAATAATAATTGATTTTTAATCTAATAAAAAGAAAAGATTTAAATTCCGTTACCATGGCAACCATTTCTATCTTTCCTATGAAGAACAAGAGTAAAGTGGTCTTCAGAAGATTTCAACAGCAAAATGAGAATATACATTTTAAAGAGCATCTAAAAAATAGTTCATTTATGAATTTTAAAAAAAATCCTTGGAGGAATTTTGAGAAAATCGAAAAAAACTGAAAAAGTACATCAGTAAAGTACTAGTACTTTTTGGCCGATTTTGTTCAAAAGCTTATTTTGAGCCGTGTGGGAAGGTACCTAAGTTAAATATAAAATTTCAATCCGGTAGCTCAATTCCTTCATGCTAAAAATCTGCCCACACATACAGACACACAGCACGCACACACACACACACACACACACACACACACACCCCCCCACCCCGACCAATTTGCGGGACCCACTTTTTTTGGACTCAGGGGACCTCAAAAACATGTATATCCATCAAAATCTCGACATCGAGATTCATGACATGATCGCAATACTTTCTCTCTATATATTACATATATACATGGGTAAGAGAAAGTAAAAAACAAAAAAAGTACATCAGTAAAGTTGTACTTTTTGATAAATATTATGTAGTTAGCCTCACACGTTGGGCGCCATTTATAATAGATGATTTTCTGCTGGCTCCAGGTTGGATGCCATTTATGATGAATTTTCGTTTCCCGTTGCCAAATTGTCGTTGAAGAAGATGGTTGATGGTGGGGGAAGGGGTTCACACGCACACACACACACCAAATGACAACACGAAATTTTGGTTTAACAATTATTCATTAACACGTAATTGGTTTAATTCTTCTTAAAAATGATACAATATTACAATAAATAACGATAAAAATGTATAACAGGTAACAAGTCGTAGAACGTAGATATAAATATTTTAATTAGAGAGAAAAAAAAAACTGGATTATTAATTAACCAGAAAAATTGTTAATACATAAGGGTTCATGTAATAAAAAAAACAAATATAATAATAGTGACAAGGGCCGTCGTATTAATTTTGCAGGACGCAAAAATATTGTGAATAACCAATGCGACTTTACAGGGCGAGAGTAGCAAAGCAATTGAGTCGTGCTCGTGTTGTCGCTGGCGCGTCTTTTTTCGTGTCTTTTTTTTGTTTTCCCCCTTTCCCTTTTTTTTTTTTTTTTTTTTTTTTTAAACTATTTTCACGCTCCCGGGAGATTCCTTAGTTAAATATAAAATTTCAACATCGTCTAATTTCCTTCATGCCACACACACAGACACACAGACCAATTTGCCGGGTCCACTTTTTGGACTCATGGGACCTCAAAACTTGTATTTCCATCAAAATATCGACATAAACTTTTTCTCTGATGTAAATGAAAATCTCGAATTCACTCAACAAATTATTTTAATAATAAAAAAGGAAAAGTGATTTTACTCTCATCTTGAATAAAATTTCATAAATACTTGGTTTAATTATAGTTAAATTAATCTTGATGGAATAATTATAATAAAAAAAAAAAAACTCTCTTTTAATAGAGCTTAAAATATTTGCATACTTTTAAAACAATCAACGATCAAAGTGTTTAGAAATCAGAATTCAATGAATTTATTAATTCATAAATTTTCATATTCATAGCAAGGCGAAATTTATTATAATTAGAAGTGGTGACTGTGAAGAAGATTGCAGAGAGTATCAAATAATTAAGCGAATGAAAATTTAAATAAAAAAAAAACGTTTTGGCTTTAATTAAATAACGCCATCATTAGAATCTTATGAGAATAAACACATCGAGATACATTTAAACAAATTTTTTTTGAAATTTGTTACTGACTTTTCAGCATTTTTGTTGTAAAACTTTACATAACACAAAAGAATGGAAAATAATGAAATAACCCCCCCCCCTCCCCCCCCCCCCTTCTTAGCCAATCAGCACTCTGATTAAGAGAAAAAAATTTGCAACTTTGTTTCTTTTTTTTTTTTATAAATTTAAAGTGCGATCTAAAAGTTAATTAATTAATTGATAAAAGGTGAAGGCTAGGTCTTGGTAATGAAAAAATAACTTTGCAGAGTGTTTCTCTGAATATTTCGAAGGCATTTAATAGCCTTCGAAATATTAAATGCCTTCGAAATATTCTGAGAAAACACTCTAAAAAAGTTATTTTTCTCATTGCCAGAGCCTAACCTTCACCTGTTGTCAATCTATATTACTTGGCACGCCCCATCCTTTAATTAATTAATCTTCAAGTATAGCCTAAATTTGGGCCTAAAGTGTTTGGGGAACCCTGCATTAAAAGCAAATTTAGGGCCATTCCTACACGGACGTTTTCAACATGTTTTGAAGGCGTTGAAAACATCGGACTGCCTGGGGTCCGAACCCGCGCATTTGGTATAGGAGGTAGGCACACTACCTATTACACCAAACCCGGGGGCTAATAATTTATTTGAAAAAGGAAACGGAACCCCATCTCAATATTACAATATTCTCTTGAAAGTCACCCCCGAGGAACTACAACCTATCAGTACAGTCCTGACTAAAGATAGAAAATAATTTAGGAGCACAAAAAAAGCAAGAGTCAATTTCAGAAAAAAACATTTTTCTACAAAGGACGATGATTGCAATCTACTTCTTATCGCCTATGCGTGTGCGAAAAAAAAGGAAAATAATTTTATTTAGAGCATAACAAATTCTAAAATTTATGTCCAATGCTTGATTAGCATATCATTCAATTTTTATTAGCAGTTTTTCCGTGGCTTGCAAGGACGTATTTAGAGATCCGTTAAATGATCTTCGTACTAGTACCTTAGTACTAATACTTTACTGATGTACTTTTTCAGTTTTTTCTATTTTCTCAAAAATTTGCTTCAACGATTTTTATTAAAATTCAAAAATAAATCATTTTTTAGATGCTCTTTAAAATATATATTCTCATTTTGAAGGTCTTACTCTTACTCTTGTACTTCATAGGAAAGATAAAGGAAATGGTTGCCATGATAACAAAATATAAATATTCTCCCATGTTTTCGATGTCGAGATTTTGATGGATATACACGTTTTGAGGTTCTCTGAATCCAAAAAAGTGGTTTTCGCGACATGGTCTGTGTGTGTCTGTGTGTGTGTGTTCAATTTTAAGCATGAAGGAATTGAGCTCTGCAGCTGAAACTTTATATTCAAGTTAAACACCCGCCGGAAACGTGAAAATAAGCTTTTAATCAAAATCGGCTAAAGAGTACTAGTACTTTACTGATGTACTTTTCTATTTTTTTTCGATTTTCGCAAAATTTGCTTCAGCAATTTTGAATAAAATTATAAAATCAATTATTTTTTAGATGCTCTTTCAAATGTATATTCTCATTTTGCAATTGAAATCTTCTGAAGACCACTTTACTCTTGTATTTCATAGAGAAGATAGGTGTCATGGTAACAAAATATAAATATTTTCCCATACTTATAAATTTTACATCTGAATTCAAATGTTCCGTACTGTCGGGAATTAAATATATCTCGACACGAAAAATCTGGCGTGACAAGCACAGTACACAACTTTCGATTACCGAAGGTAAGAGAAAGTTGTTTGCTGTGCGCCAGTCACACCAGATTTTGTTAAATTAGGTTGGATCTCTTTCAGTTTAGCCCCCCTCCCTCCGTAATGCTCGTAATCCAAAAAATCACGTTCATTCTCACTGATACGAATTCTTCAGACTCCCGGTTTACGGGAAATTAAGAAAATTTGCAGAGCCAAACTTACTTGCTCAATTTTTTAAAAATATTTTACTTTACTATAATAACTTTATAACGTGAAAAGTCGCTTAACAATGGAAAAACATCAATAAATATGGACAAAATTCTTTTTTTACACAATTTCTTTAATTTGGTGTTTAATTACAATATAATTAAATTAATGTACCGGTCGTTGGCTTCGCAACAACGCCGGTAAGATAGGGGTGTAAATGAGCATCTACTCTTCGCTTCTATGGAGACACAAAAGCCTTGTTTATTATTGAGAACTTGTTACATTTAATAAATTATATTTAGAGAAAAAAATTAGAGTTTATAGTTTATTAAAAGCAAGTTTAATGGACGTTAATTAAAGGGGAAGGGGGAAAACAAGAATGGACTCATCTGTAGTTGTCGATGGTGGATTGTAGTCGCAGCCTCCAGTTGGTCCAGGTACGACTGTTCTCGTACCGGCTCTTTTCAAGGGCCCATGGCCACTGGTAGTCGATGTGAGAGCCACCAGCATTAGTTTGAGATGCATAGCATCATCCTCTGGATAATGGTCCAGGGAGAGGATCGAGGAGAGTCACCTCACTATCAGGGTGCTTGGGGAGGCATAGCCTCATAAGAAACTTTTAAATAATATTTTAAAACAAGGCCTATTTGGGGAGGCGATGTGTCTGCCTTGACGGCTGGGAGGCAATTAATTTTATTTATTTTATATATCAATTAATTAATAATAATAAAATTAATACTTCAACAATACCATTTAAATTAGATATTTTTCCTCACTAATTGGCATTGTTGATCATATTAAATTAACTTAAATAAATTATAATTATTTGTATAAAAAAAATAAATTATCATTAAATAATTGCTTTATGTAAATGTAAATATTCGTGGGGATATAAATCTGTAAGGAGGGGTTGCCCAGGAGACCCGCTCATATGGCTTTGACCATTATATCCCCGACGAAGAAGGAAAAAAAAAAAAAAATTTTCACAATAATTTTTTTTTTTTTTTTTGTTTCAATAATAAAAGAACTTTTGATTAATACTGCCTTCTGTTAGGCTTAAATACAAAAACATTGAAACCACAATTGCTTTTTTTTTTTGCAGAAACACCACTTAAACTAACACTTTTCACTTCACTGGGGCTCAGGAATAAAGAGGGGGGGGGGGGACATTCTAAAAATTGCTTTCTTTTTTATTTTGTTTGAATCTTTATGAAAGTTTATAGTTTTTATTGATTTTTTAATTTTGATTTAATATATATTTTTTTTTTTTTTTTTTTTTGTTTACACAATTTTAAACTCATACAAATTTTGTTGTAACTCGCACACACCGTTGTCAGAATTAAGAACACATCTTACTAACTTTACTTTAATATTTTTAATAAAAAAAAACAACAGCACATCAATACATCTAAGAAACTCAAAGTTACCATAAATCTGACTCTCTTACTTACTACTGGACACAAAGAGAAACAAAAATCATATTCGTCAATCTTTCCTCTATGTTTATTTTATAAAAACTTACTCGACTATCAACAAAAAAATTAATTAATCAGAGCTCGATATTCTCTCCTACAGCTATTTGATTTTCTATTATTATTTTTTTTTTTTCAAGACAGGTTATCCACTATAACAACATCAAAAAAATACCCAACTTTTTTTATTTATGACTCCAAATTTTTTATAATTATTACTTGATTTATTACATCTTATTCATACAAAACCCCTACGACAAACAGCTTTTATTAATTTTATTTTCAAAGAGTGCTTCACTCACAAAATTCAACTTGTATATACTGTATATATATTTTTTTTTTTTGTTTTCTCACAAAGCTAACACCCGTTTCCACAAACAATCTTACTTTTCACCTTCAATTCAATATCTATATATTACAAACAATTCAAACTATCTATCTCTTATTTATTTCCACTCCAGACCAATTTCTGACCAATATTGAATCTTTCTAAATTCTAACTACAAAAATATATTTCTTTTCTCACTCTTAACATTCTTTCCTAAGCAAGTGTGGCTTTTTCATTCAAATTCAATCCTAATGCCTTCTGTTAACAATTCTTATTTTCTATACATTCCATTTATCATATAATTTTTCCAACTATTTAACTTTCTTCATTCTTTTTTAACCGTTCATTTTCCATTCTATACCAGGTTATTAATTAAAATTGCATCTTTCATTACCTATCTTCTTACCTAATGTCCTTTTCTACACCGACACCTATTTTAACAATCATTTCCACTTCTTAGATTCTTGTGATACAAAACTTTATCCAACATAACAAATTTAACTTCTAACATTTCAACGTGCCTCGATAACTAACTACGACGGTTCTATCAAAAACAACAGGCTATGTATGAATAAATGACTACAATCTACTACTGATTAATTATTTTTATATGAAAGTGATCATAACCACAATTCAAAAATTTATCAAATCCTTAAGCGAGTATTAAAATTTTCTAAATGGCATTGAGGAAAGCATTGATTTCAATTCAAAGTGAGTGCTAATTGCTGGCGAGATTTTAAGAGAGTCTGACAACACAAACTTTAAGTCGCTATAAAATTCAGATTTTTTTTTTTTTTTTTTTTTTTTTTCTAACATTAACAAAATTATTTGTTCTTTATTTAAACATTTAAATGCACTAACCTAACAAAAAAATTATTTTCTCTTCTTGACTTTCACTAAGCGAACTTTAAATTATAAACAAAACATGTGTGTGAGACGAATTGCAATACTTCAAAAATTGATGTATATATATATTTTTTTTTCTACTCAATTCAAGAGACTACTACAATATAGAACAAATGACAACATCGAAGGGGAAATCCAGTAGAGAATGTCAAGGCCGGGGGTCAAAGTCACATCAGGTGGCGGTTTCACGTAAATGCTGCTTTTTGGGCTAAACTTCTTTAAAACGCGCCCTATGTTTATAAAACAATTTATTTAGCGCGAGGGCAGAAGGATGTCCTCGTATCAGACCAGAGACATGCTTTAATATTTTGTGATCACACGAAGAAGAGAAGAGGGGATCAAATGAGGCTGTTTCAGACTGGAACTTATTTTTGGGGGCATCAATGACAGGGGAATTATTATTATTAAGCAGTGCGAATGCCTTCGACACCAGATCAGAAAAAGAAGACAGTTTAAAGGTGGCAGGGACAGAAGAAAGTGCTTCAGATTGAGAGGACGCAAAAGAATCTGTTAGATAACAACCTGGTTGAACCAGATCAAGGGCAGGTTGCCGAGTAACTTTTCCGAAAACAAGGTAACTGTTTGAATCTGCTGACAAAATGGCCTTAATAGTGGGGACTTCACATATAGAACAGGCTTTAGGGTCATCGAGCGGCGGGCGTGCATCAATTGACTGACTTTTGAATGACTGAGAACGAGGACGTTCGACCAATTCCATTTTCTTTTCCTGTGGAGCGAGGGAGATCGGGGGTGAGGCTTCCCTGATAGAGTCGACTGTGGGGCCGGCTTGTTGCAGATCTGTCGCAAGAGCCGCGAACAGAGCATCCCGACGGTCAAAT